>JAJHZJ010000228.1:0-301384 GCA_023548195.1 Bettongia penicillata ogilbyi
ACATCAATACTATACATAGCCCTAATGGAATACCATCCAAATTCCTGTATTTTATTTGTTTTTCACTTCTTAACATTCACTTCCTCAAGAATTTGAATTCAAAATTTTCTCCCCATCTCTCCCCACCCCCACCCCAGGACAACATGCAGCCCATCCAGCCCTTCCTCCAGTCTATCCTCGTTTCTATTACCCACACTTCTTCCATCCTCCTTCCCCTCTATTTTGCTGTAGGGCAAAATGGATTTCTATGCTCCATTGCCTGTATACCTTAATTTCCAGTTACATACTAAAACAATTTATAACATTCATTCTTAAAGCTTTGACTTCCATATTCTCTCCCTCCCTCCCTCACCCACTCTCATTGAGAAAACAAGCAACTCAATATAGGTCATGCATGTGTAGCAATGCAAAGCACTTCCATAATAGTTACGTTGTAAAAGACTAACCACGTGTCCCTCTGTCCTATCCTGACCTTCATTTATTCCACTCTCTCCCTTGATCTGTCCTCCCACAATAGTGTTTTCTTCTGATTATCTCTTTCCCCAGCTTGCTGTCCCTTCTATTATCTTCCCTCTCCTTTTGTCTTCCCCCTTACCTTCTTGCAGGGTAAAATAGATTTCCATATCCAGTTGAGTGAGTGTTATTTCCTCCTTAAGCCAAATCCCATGAGAGTAAGGCTCAATTATTTCCTTTCATCTCCCCGCTCTTCCCCTGCATTGTAGAAGCTCTTTCTTCTCTCTTTTATGTGAGATGATTTGCTACATTCTACCTCTCCCTTTCTCTTACTCTTCATATATTCCATTCAAAAGAAAATTTTATTGTTTTAGGTATTCTCCCTTCATAGTCATCTTACTCTGTGCCTTCTATGTATGTATATATACACATATATGTATATAGACATGCAAACACATACATACACACATACTCCCATGTACACATATATATATTTACACATATATAATATACACATACATACATACCCATGCATACACATATATGTATTCCCTCTAACTACCCTAATACTAAAAACAGTCTCATGAGTTAAAATAACATCTTTCCATGTAGGAATGTAAACATTTCAACTTTAATGAATTCCTTAGGGCTTCTCTTTCCTGTTTATCTTTTCATGTTTCCCTTGATTCTTGCATTTGAAAGTCAAATTTTCTGTTCAGCTCCACTTTTCTCAACAAGAATTCTTGTAAGTCCTCTATTTCATTGAAATTCCATTTTTTCCCTGAAGTATTACACTCAGTTTTGCTGAGTAGATGATTACCGTTTTAATCCCATCTCCCTTGACTTCTGGGATATCATATTCCAAGCCCTTCAATCCCTTAAAAAGAATGACAAAAGTGAGACCACATATCATAATTTATGGGATGCAGGCAAAACAGTACTTAGGGGGAAATTTATACCTCTAAATTTGTACATAAATTTTAAAAAAGTCAATGAATTGGGTATATAACTAGAAAAACTCAAAATAAAATTAAAAATCCTCATTTAAACACTAAAATGAAAATTTTAAAATCAAAGAGAAGATTAATAAAATTGAAAATAAAAAAGCATTGCACTAATAAATAAAATTAGAAACTGATTTAAAAAAAAAAACTACGCAAACCATTGGTAAATTTGATTTTTAAAAAGAGAGAAAAACACCAGAATACTAGTATCAAAAAGGAAAAGGGTAAAATCACCACCATTCAAAATGAATTGAGTGCAATTCTTAAGAGTTATTTTGCTCAATTACATGCTAGTAAAACTGACAATCTAAGTAAAATGGATTTATATTTACAAAAATATAAATCACCATAATTAACAGAAAAGCAAACAGAATACCTAAATTACCTTATTTCAAAAAAAAGGAATTGAATAATTTATCAATGAACTTTCTATGAAAAAAGTCCAAGACCAGTTATGTAATTACAAGTGAAATCCACCAAATATTTAAGGAGCAATTATTCTCAATACTATACAAATTATTTGAAAATATATATAAAGCAACAATTCTACCAAATTTCTTTTGATGCACATATGGTTTTGATAGCTAAACCAGAGAGATTAAAAATGCACAGACATATATAAACCTATATTCTTAATGAATATTCATGCCAAAAACATTTAAATCAAATGTCAGCAAGGAGATTACAGTAACATATTATAAAAATCATAAACCATGAACAGGTGGGATTTATGCAAGAAATGCAGGGCAAGTTCAATATTTGAAAGTCAATAAACATAATTGACCATATAAATAGCAAAACCAAAAAAAATAATATAATTTTATCAATAGATGCAGAAAAGTCTCTCTGAGTAAGGAAGGGAGAGAATTTAGATCTCAAATAAAAAAAATTTAGAATATTTTTGCAAGTAATTGGGAAAAATTTAATAAGATAAACAGATACATATATGTATATTTTAAAAAATGAAGGAATCTGTGGTTCTGTTCTTAACTTCCTCCATCATCTTTCTTGGCTCTATGGAAATTGCAAGTATTGAGCATGTTAGAAAAGAATAAAATATTTGACAGTTCTCTGGTCTTCCTTTACCCCAGGAACAATTCACAGCATAATATTGTTTGGTCTCTATAGAAAATGAATAATCACCAAAATTTACTTTATGCAAGCTTTATGGTTTCTTTTTTCCTCTTCTTTGATTTGCTTTAATTTTATACAAAAAAGAGTGGATCTGCTATCTGATCAATGCAGTTAATCTCTACGATTGTGCATCTTTTATCCATGACCTCTTACAAATACTTCAAAGTAGAGTCTACCTTAATGTGCTAGAGGGTTTACTCTTTGTTTCTTAATATTGTGTGGATACTTATAAAGTACATAAGTTGTCCACTGATTTTCCCTTGCTTTTACTGCATATCTAGCCTACCACTTTTTCCCATTATCTCTCTGATTATATCTTTCATGCTACTTCTCACTATTCATTGTTGGTAATACATTATAGCCTATTATTTCCACTGCACACCTCTCCATTGTCCATTCAGTGAACCAAAATTTCAAGTTCTTCAATGGAATACCATGACTTGAAGCTATGTAGTTTAAGCAAAGGAATATTTCTTAAAAGATGAACCTTTTATCAGAGAAAAAACCTTGGATTATTAACAGCTATTCATAATTTCATAAATGTAACCCAGTCTCTCTTCCTATATTATTCAGTTCTGTGCTCAGTTCATTGTTTACCTGCAGTCTTATGCTAGACATATGTAATGATCACCCAACCCTGCATGTTGTCCATTCGACAGCTATCTATAGACAATAGGTTTATACCTTACATATATGCTTTCTTCACCTACATAGGTTTTTATACATGGATGATTAAGAGAAGCTATTTTTAATATTATGGATCTCTTTTAGGAGGTGCTATAAATTCTGGGAATTGATTCAATTAGCACAATGTTATTTCTAAAGAAAAACATGTGAAGGACCTTCAAACGTACAAAGAATTCCCTGAAGGAATGTGCTGAATATTAGTCTCTTTTGTTATGTCAAATCATTTTATTACATGCAAATCTTTCTCAGTATTTTGTAATTTGCTTGATATTAATAACCAGAGGATCATTGAACAAACTCTTCATTCAATAAAAATATATGATAAATATAACCTAGGAAACCAACTAAGTAAATTATTCACCTTTAAACTTACGAAATAATGACTTGAAGCAATATGCCTTTTCTCATTATATTAGAGGAGTGAGAATCACTTTTTGATATAAAAATGTTTCAGGAAGATCAAAAGGTCCAATTCAGCTGCTAAATAGCCAGAGTAGTGGAAGATAATGGATTGGTAATTAACACAGTTTTTATCATTGATATTTGAATACTCAGAGTGAGAAATTAAAACAAATTATTATGGCTAGTTTAATTTGTGTAATTGACTTTTGTACATTTATGATATGATCATATTTTGATATAAACTGAAGTTTTCTAGCAACAATATTAATTCAGTTTTATATAGCATTTCAAGATTTGCAAAACTCTTTACATTACTTATCTTGTTCATCCTTGCAAATAGCTGCATCCCCATTTTATGGATGAGAAAGCTAATTCCAAGAATAATTAAGGGACTTCACAGGATTGGGCAGGACTGAAATCAAGGACTTGTTGATATGTAGAGGTATCTTATTGACTGTACCATGCTGTTTCTCTAATTTGAGAGATAGTAATACCATCATATAATTACACAATTAAAAATTGTTAGGGACCTACAATAGAATGAATAAAGGTTAATATAAACATAAAATGATGCTCCTTCTGGGGTGTGTTAAAAAGCTCAATGAAACTGGTATCTGGTCACCTGGTTTCACATTCCAACTAAGCTTATTCCATGTGTGATCTTTGACAAGTCTATGTGTTCTCTGGACCTCAGCCTCTTATCTGAAAAATGAAACATTTGGCATAAATATTAAAGGGCTCCTGCAAATCTAAATCCTGAGATACTAAGGAATATGAATTTTATTGGGAGGGATACAATATGTATACAGTAACATATAACAAATTTAGAATGTGATTATAGCAAAGGGAAAATCCAGATAAAGTGTTCCAGAAAGTGAGTGTAGATATAGGAGAGAACACATTCAACTTAAGGTATTAGGAAATGGTTTTCTGATGGAATCAATCAAAATATACACTTTTAGGAGTTACTATGTGTTGGAAGTATTATGGCCATGGTGGGAGGTACAAAGGAAATGGTTCCCACTTTCAATAAAGTAGGGGAGATTGGATATTAAAAGTCAAAAAATATGACCATATATGGTGACATATGTCTACAATCTGTCCTACTGGGATGGTGAGTTTCATGAGAGTTCTGAGTTCAGTGGGTCTAAAGCCAAATGGGTATGTTCACTGTCTGTCACCAACATAGTGAGCCCCTGGAGAGGGAACCTACCAGGTTGCCTGAGGAAGGACAAACTGGCATACATTGGAAAGGGAGCATATAAGAGCTCCTGGGCTGATCAGTGGTGGGATCAGGACTGTGAATGGCTGTTGTACTTCCAGATTGGGCAAGAAAGGGAGACACAGGGTTAAAAAAAATAATAATAATATATATTAAGTACTTAATAATACCCTGTGAAAATCCTTCTATGAGGTGCTGAGCGTGCATATTTAAAAGTGATAACATCCTTGATTCCACGTAGCTTGTATTCTTCTGTGAGGATGGAGCATGTGCACTGATTGGTATGACGCAGGTAAAGAATGATGATAACAAAGGAAGAATTGAGACAGAGTTTTAGAAGTGTGTGAGGAAGGAGAAAACACTTTTGTCTTTGGTGTGAGTAAGGTATCAGAGAAGACTATGTGGAAGAGATGGGGCCTCAGCTTAGCTTTAAGCCAAGTTATACTGAAGGCTAGCGAATTACTAAAATCAAGTTATAGATAAGCAGAGAGTACCTTCTTGGCGGGGGAAAATAATAGTAACTAACATTTATTCAGTGCTCACTATTTGCCAGGCATTATGCTAAGCACTTTTCCATTATTATGTCTTTTGATCTTCACAACAATTCTGGGAGGAAGATACTGTCATTATCCTCATTTTATAGATGAGTAAACTGAGGCAGACAGAATTTAAGTGACTTGCCCAGGGTCACCCAGCTAGTAAGTATCTGAAGATAAACTTGAATTCAGGTCTTTCTAACTTCAGACTTGGCTCTCAATTTACTAGGTGCCTAGGTGGTTATTGAGTCAGGAAATTAAATGTCAAATTTGGCAATAGAAAGTGGTCTAATCTGATTGGACTATAAAACAGCATGGCAGAGAATACTGGAATTGGAAACCAGATGATGTGAGTTCAAATCCTATCTCAGGTACTTACTGACTGTGTATCCCTGGGCACTTGTCATACTCTCTGTCTACCTCATTTTCTTCATATGTAAAAATGAAAGTTATACTGTATGACTTCTAAATTTCCTTCCAGCTCTAAATCTATGATCCTATGGTCCTATGAAGGGAATAATGTGAAATAAAACTGTAAATTCAGGTTGGCGACAAAAGTGGGGGACCTTAAATATTAGGTCAAAAAGTTTGCATTTTATCCTCCAGGCAAAAGGGAGTATTGAAGATTTGTTTTAGTAGGACAATGACACAATTAGACCTCTATCTAATAAAGATTACTATGGGAGCCTTGTGAAGGAAGAATTGGGTGAAAGAGCAACTGGAGAGAGAGAAATTAGGAGGCTAATGTAATAGTCAAGAGGAGAGAGTTAATGAAGGTTGGAAATAAGATTGTAGAAATGGAATTGGAGAGGAGAGGATGAAGGTGAACAATGTTGTGTACATAGAATTTACAGAACTTTCCAACTGTTTGAACATGGGGGCTCAGAAAGAAAAAAATCTAGCATGATTGCTTCAATAGGGACCTTGGAGGAGGTTGGGGTGTGGAAGGGAGATGACAAGTTGTTTGGGAGCTGATGAATTTGAACTTCAGACAGGACTCTCAGAATGAAAATGACGAGGAGGCAACTAAAGATGTAAGACTGAAGTTCAGAGACGAGTTAGGACTGGATCTGTAGATATGAACGTCATTTTTTGGAGAGATCATAATTGAGCCTATGGAAGCAGAAAAGAATCCCAAGGTGCTAGAGAAGGAAAAAGAGAGTCTAAGATATAGCTTGGATTATAACTATAATTATTGTGAGAGAGATGGATGATGGTCTAGAAAAGGACACCGAGAAGTAGCAATGAGGAGGAGAAGAGAGAGGATAAAGTCACTGAAGCATAGGGAATTGAGAGTAGCCAGGAGGAGTGGGTAGTCAACTGTGTCAAAAACTTGCAAAGGTCAAAGTACTGCAAAATCCTATTGGATTTTGAAAATCAAAGCGTATTAGAGAACTCATCAAAAATCAGTTTCAATAAAGTGGAGTTTGAAAACCAAATTGCAAAGGGTTGAGAAGTGAGTAGTTGTTAAGGAAGTGTAAGCAGTGAATAAAGATCACTCTTCATAGTAAAAACAGAAAGATATGAGATGGCAATTTGAGATGGCAAGATCAAGGTCTAGTTTTTATTTCTTAGGCTGGAGGTGCCTGAGCATGTTTATAGATAATTAATAAGGAGCCAGTATGTAGGAAAGGACTGAAAATGGATAAGGTATGAAAGTGTAAAAGCCACTTCCATACCAATTATACCAATTAAATTCCAGAAGGACCAGACTCATCAACTGAAACAAACCAAAGTACAAGCTATGTTTGATATGTGCACATATGTGTATACCTGTATACACACATACATATATGTATGCACACATATACATATGCACACATATCTCTATGCATAGACATATAGACACATATACATACACATACACATATGTACACATGCAAACATATATGAAGTTCCACATTCCAATAGAAAGCTAGTTTGTTGGTAGAACAGCAACAACCTGGGATTGTGAATGGCAGTCACTTGAAGGAAAGAGAGTTTTTCTTTCTCCTTCCCTTGGCCTCATCCCTTTCCCCCACCCTAGGTAATTATGTGAGTTTTACATATCTAGCAGAGACGTAAGAGGTCCGACGGCAATTAGATTCATTAAAAGAGTCCACTGAAGCCAGTAGCAATGGTTGCTAGAGTGGTAGTGGCCAATGACAGAGCAATCATCTCAAGACAGTGAACCAAGTACGGCATTAACTTCAGGGATCGTGGCCTCTGTTGAAGGAAAGAAAGGCAGCTTATGGGTCAGAAAAGACATCCACTCTCAGATCCCAGGAGTGAGTTGCATTTAAGGGGAACCCCATGAGGAATCCATAAAGGGAGAAAAAGACTTCAAGTAATCAGGAATTGAGATACCCTATTGCCCCATGCAATGTCCAAATTTGTGCTTCAGTACCATTTTAATATAAATTTGACTCAACTTTCCCCAGACACTTTGCATATGAAAGAGAAAAATGTACCATGAGTTTTGGGGGAGTTTTTTTTAGAAAGTATTCTTGTACCTTTTAAAAGTTAAATGAGACTACTGTCTGTAAATGAGAAGTATACCAGTGAGGAATTTCAAATAATGGTATTATAAACCCCATCTTCTCAAAGTCACCCCTAGAATTCTGAGGCAATCAGTAGTCACCCACTCCCCTGTGAACCCAATCTGCCATTGCCAGTGTGAGTTGGGACAGTGAGCCCAAAAAGAGTGCTACAGTAAAAGGACAAATGAATATGAATAAATAATTGATGACAAGCTCTTGGAGAAGAAAAGAGGAGGGTAGGAACAAGGTCATATATTTAAATATTTAGCCTTGGAGAAGAAAAATTATATCTCTAAAAAAAAGAACTAATGTTATCATTATATAGTAAGAAACAAATGAGTGTTGTAGGCAATAAATATACCAGAGGATTTCAGGAGAAATCACACATACATACAAACACATATGCACACCCATATATATATATATATATATATATATATATATATATATATATACATATGTGTGTGTGTCTATGTCTGTGTGTATGTATATATATATGTGTGTGTGTATAAATAAGTATATATGTATGTGTGTGTGTCTCTGTGTCTGTGTGTATGTGTATATATATATATATATATGTGTGTGTGTGTGTGTCTGTGTCTGTGTGTATGTGTGTATATATGTATATATATATGTGTGTGTGTGTATAAATAAGTATATATGTATGTGTGTGTGTGTGTTCTCTTGCCTGGAAGTTCTCTTGCCTTTGCAGGAGAGAAATGGGGCTTGATTTAGTTTTTGAGTTTTTGACATACAGGTATGATTAAAATAAATAATTATAGCTAAGATTTATATAACCCTTACGATGTTCCACATATTGTACCAAGTATACAGTTATTATGCCCATGAAAAACCATGTAGATGCTATTATTAATCTCATTCTACAGATGAAGAAACTGAGACAAACCAGTTAGGTATAGTGTGCAGGATCTCACAACTAGTCAGTATTGGAGTCTGGATTTGAACTCAGGTCTTCCTGACTTTGGTGTGTCCTCTATCTATTGTACTATCTAAGTGCCTGGGAAGTAAGAAATAATTTGAGAAGAGCCAGTGTGAGCAAATATGGAGGGAGAATTGGTCAATGTTTGTTTAGTGACAATGGCTAGACTTGTCTAGCAAAAACACATTTTGTAGGGAGTTAGCTATATCTCTTTATAGATTTTTTGGAAGGGGGAGATAAGCAATGGGCCTATGATTTCATTGGTTGATGAGCTCTCAAGTGAAGAAAACCTAGCAATGCAGTTTGACATTTATGAAACAAGTTAGAAATTTGTCCAGAACACTGAGAGATTAAGAGATTTGTCTAGGGTTATACAACCAAATATGTGTCAGATATGTGTCTTTCTGGCTCTGAGCCTGGCCATCTAGCAGTTGTATCATGCTGTCTCTTCTACATATATGAACATGTCCACATATGTATATACATACTGATACATTTGCATGCATACACACATACATATATACCTATATATGCATTATATATTTGTGTGTGTATATATGTATATGTGTGTGTGATAAGACAAAGATTGTGCTCTCAAGGAAGTTTATAATCTAAGAGCTCATGATCTTACTTGTAAGAGTGTATTTTCACAAATCTACCTTAAATGCAATCCAACATACTATTATATAATGTCTAATCAGTGCAAGGCACAAGTTGAGGGCGGCATAAATCTAACCGACCTAGTTTTCACAGAAGCTTATATTATAAGAGAGAGAGATATTCACAAGTAACTGTTATAAAAGAAAGAATAAGATAAATATAAAGTAAAAGTCCAGATGAGGTGTTGTGAAAGCTCCACGGAGGGATAGATAAATCACCCTAGGAGGATGGGGAAAGGGAGGTCAGGAAAGCCTTTATGCAGGAGGTAGCACCTTATCTGGACCCGCAAAGAAGAGAAGAACCCCAAGAGATTAGCATACAAGGGGAATAATTTATAGTATGGGAGGCAGCATGGAACAGTAAATAGTATATTGGCCATAAAATAAAAAATATTATGATTCAAAATAAACTTCTGATATTTAATAGTCCTATGGCCTTAAAGAAGTCACTTCTGTGATCCTCCACTTCCTCACCCCTATAATAAGTTAAATATTAATTATAATACCTAAATTTAGAAGTAGTGTAGGGCTTAAATTATGTATGTGGTGTTCCCTGCCACCCCCCCCCCCCCCATGGCCACTCCCAGCTCACACTTGTACTTATGGTTTGGGTTCCCCAGAGAGGCAATTTACTATTCCTACTTTCAAGGTTCTAGGTCTAGTTAATACAGAGTGGTGAGTTTTTCTAATACTCTTGTTCATGGGTCTCCAAGGATGTCATTTCCAGAAATAATGAGCTAACCCAAACTCATTACCTTTTAGAAAAGAGATTTACTAAGAAGGAATATCAACAATATGCTGTTGTTAAAAAATGCATTTTATTCTAATCTTGGATTTATTCTCATTTTATGCACATAATTTCCATAAAGAGAGTTGCCTCAGACTTAAAGTACAATGATGTAGCTGTTTGAGAAACACTTGTGACGAAGGGGCACCTCATGATTTCGGGCAAAGTAGACCTCCATGGAGTCTTCACCAAGTACCGTTGAGTTCCATCCTGGGCAGATAAGTTGGTTAGGTGGTGAGAGTCTACCGAGGTCCTAGCTGGGTCTACTGAGGGGATGATAAGGAATAACACTTCTGGAAGGTGTCCTCCTTCTCTTTACGCATATGTTCTTTATATACCTTTTTGCTCTTGATTCATCAACTTCTTTGTCTCTCTTAGCTACTGATACTCTGGTAAATACCTCATCCAGCCCTTCCGGGTCTCCAGAATATTTGGGTCTTTGGAAGATCACAAAGTGGCCACTGGGATGATTCTATTTTAGGAAATTCATTCATTGAACATCTGGAAAAACAAACACAAAAAGATCAGAGGCAGCCATGTGCCCATGTCTTTCAGCTGGGATTGAAGAAGGGCATGCTACATACAACTTATGGGATGCTTCAAAGGCATCATCATACTTTGAAACTGGAGGAAGAAAATATGGCCAATATGGTGGTCACCCCTTTGGGATATCAATGGAAGACTGGACCAGCAGCCAAAGGAGGACTCACCCTAACAATGAGTGAGAAGAACTGGGAAATTTATTGTGCACAGTAGGGCTACTCTAATTAATGTAATAATCCAAAACAATTCCAAAGGACTCATGAAAAAACAAAAACGCAATATCTTCAAAGAGGGAGAACTGATGAATTCTGAGGTCAAATTGAAGTATAATATTTTTGTTTTCTATTTTGTGATATGGCTAATATGAATATAGGTTTTGTACCGTATGTAAAATGGATATATTTTTGGCCTTCTCAATGGGTAAGGGAGGGATGGGAAGGAAGGAAAGAATCTGGAACTCAACAGGTTATAAGAAAAAATATGTTTAAATAATACTACTACTAATAATAATTACTAAGTTTTTCAAAGTTATTTCTCTTTATAGGATTTTTGCTTTTGCATAAATTGTTTTCCTAAGTCTGCAGATGTCATTTTGCATTAGTTCATACATATCTTTCAAGGTTTCTCTAAAACCATCCACTTTGCTATATCTTATATCATACTATCTCTCTATCTGTATATATATATATATATATACACACACATACATATATATACATACACACATATATACACATATATGCACATATGCACACACATATATACATACACATATATCCACACTTATGTGTGTGTGTATATATATGTGTATGTATGTATGTATGTATGTATGTATGTATCCCAACTTCTTCAGTCATTATCCAATTAATGGGTGCTCCCTCATTTTCTAATTCTTTGCCACCACAAAAATGTCCCTTTTCTCTTTCTTTGATCTCTTTGGGCTATATAAAAATAGCAGCATGATTGCTTCAGAAGACACAGTTTAGTAGTTTTTTTAGCCATAAGTTCAAATTGCCTTTTAGACTATCTGGAATGATTCACAATTCCACTAGCGGTGCATCAATGTATGCCTTTCCCCACAGACCCTGCAATATTTGTTATTTTCTCTTTTAACTAGCTTTTGTAATCTAATGGATAGAGATCATACCTCAGAGTTGTTTTAATGTGCATTTCTCTTATGTCACTTAGAGAATTTTAAAATATGGCTATTGATATCTTCTACCCTAGACCTTCATTTTCACTCTCTGTGTTCTTCTATTTCAAATGTGTTTTTTGTAACAACAGATTGTTGGATTCATGTTTCTAATCCATTCCTTTTATTTTATAAGTGAGTTCATCCCATTTATAATAGTTATTATTATCATGATGCATTTCCCTGTATCCTATTCTCTTTTTACCCTCCTTTTCTTTGTTTCCTGTCCCCTCTTTAAAAATTTGTCTTGATTTTGAATAATCTCTTTTTTAATCCACCTTTCCTCTTATCCTCCCCCTTGCCATTTTCCTTAACTCTTTTCCCTTTTGTTTCCTTCTGGGATGAAATGTATTTATGTACCCAATTATATATGTATATGCATTTATTCTATCTTTGTTCAGTTCAGATGAGTGAGGTTTAAATGTCACTTGCTTCCCTACACCTGATTTTCTCTTTTATTTTATAGATTTTGACTTGTCTACCTCATTTATGTGAGATTTTTCCATTCTTCCTCTCTTATCCCAATATGTTCCTCTTCCCTTTCTTTTCCATTCTTTTAAAGTCATGAAAAACTGACACACCCACAGGCCCTCTAGTTAGACTCACTCTATGCCTTCTGGTGATGATAGAGCTCTGAGAGGGTACATATATCATCTTTCCATTTAAGCTTAATTTTGTTTAGCCCCTTATGGTTTTTCACTCAGGTTTGTCTTTTAATGCTTCTCTTAACATCTGCGTTTGTATGTCAAGTTTTGTACTCATCTCTATTTAATCTTTTCATCAGGAATCCTTGGAAGTCCTTTATTACACTGAAGATTCATTTTTTTTCTCTGTATGTTTATATTCAGTTTTGCTTAAGAAGTTATTCTTGGTTGTAAAGGCAGATCTTTAGTCTTTTGGACTAGCTTCCAAATTATGTGTGATCCTCACTCTGACTCCTCTGTACTTAAATTCTTTCTTTCTGGGTGCTACAGTGTTTTTTTTTCCCTCTTTGAACTTCATGTTGGGATTTCTTTTAGGAGGTAACTAATACATTCTTTCTATTTCCATTGTGCCCTCTGGTTCCAAGAAATACGGCTATTTTCTTTGAAAAAAAATTTTAAATGTAAAGTGCAGGATCTATTTTTGTTCATGGTTTTCATTAGTCCAATAATTCTTAAACTATTTCTCCTTAATCTAGTTTCCAGGTCACTTGTTTTTGCTATAAGATGTCTCATGTCTTCTTGTATTTCTCAATCTTTTGATTTTGTTGAATATTTGTTTCCATCCCACGGAAACAGGTTCTGTTTGACTGATTGTGATTTTTAGGGAGTTGTTTGTATAAGTGTTGTACCTCTTGTTCCAAGTTTTTAAATCTCATTTAATATCCTTCCTTAGCTCTCATTATTTTTCCCTGTTTTCCTCTTTAGCATTCTCATTTTTATTAGCTCTTTCAAAATATTGTTTGTTCTCTTCTATAATTTCTAATTATACTAGTGTCCAAGCTGCAGTTCTGAGGCTTTGTTATAGATATTTTCAAGTTATTTGTTTGTGCCTTGAGCTTTCCTGTAACCATGATAACTCTTCATGGTAGCATTTTTTTTTAAATTTACTCCTTCTTCTAGTCTTCTTTTTGATTTTGGACATTATTGCAACTGAGGGAATGTCTGGATTCAGCTTCTGTCCTCTTGGGTCCTTCTGCTATTTTCACAGTTCATGTTGTACACCTGCATGGTTTAATGCTCCTAAATTGATACGATATTGGGCAAAGTCTGATCACTGTCCTCCTATGCTGTGTTCTGCAAGTTCCTGACTCAGGTTTAAGTCTTTTAGTTTGTCCAAGGAATTTCAGTAGATTTTATTAGCCTCAGTCACTATTTGCCTGCTGGGAGGTTCTGAGTGATGGAACTTTAGGCTCCCCTTTGTTATGGAATTCATGTCCTGATTATTCCAACAGTTTGTATTTTTTATTCTGGCCTTGAAATTAGAACTGAGTCCCTGCTTTTCTCCTGGGACTGAGGCTGCATGACTATGAACAAATATGATTATTGTTTGCTTATTTCCTCCTCAGTACACTTGTTGGGTCTATGGTCATTACTATTCCATGTGACCATGCTTTTCTGCCACCCCTAGGTACAAGGACCCTCCTCAATCTTCTCTGTATCCGGGCTCTGAACTGGGTATTATGTCACAGAATTGAGAGAAGATACCTTTTACCTTTACCCTATTCTTGTTCTGAGTTCTCCTGAGACCTCTGCCTTGTCCAGTACTTGTTGCCTTGGTGCACAATCTTGGCCGTCTTTATGCCCAGAAATGCTCTGTACACAATGACATTCTTTTTTAGACCCAGTTTTCAGTGTCAACAGCCCTCTCTGTCTCCCTAAGCTGATTTGATCTGGATAAATGAATTACTTTGACTCTTTCTTGGATTTCCTTATCAGAATTTGGTTTGTGGATCTTTGTGGTTTAGGTGTTGTGGAAAAGCTGTGCTATTTTTTTTCCTACTACTTTGCTATCTTGAGTCTACATCTGTAATTGAATGACCAAAAGGTGTCTTTCTTTTATTGATTTTGTTATGGTAAATTTAATAGAACATACCATTGTACTCTATGTTGGATTGTGTCTGCTATCTAAAGAAACATTGCAAGATACATGAATGAAATATGTTTCAATGGAAAACAAAACCAACATACTGCATTTGTAATCAGATGAAATGAATTCTAGCTTTGCCACTTTGAACTTCTACATTTAAAAAAAAGTAACCACTTTTAATGCTTACTCAAGTGTGATGTTGCACTTATAAAATGAAAAGGAGAGTGGAACAAATAATTTTCTGGCAATTCCATCAATGAAGTCTGATAATCACCATAATTTTCAACAAAGTCCTCAAAGTTTTTTCCCTTTTTTCCTCACTGAGATACTTCCCCACTGAAGCAATTCCTTTTAACCATGTTAAACCTCCTGAGGAAGTCTCTTGCAACTGTGGGCCTCAGTTTCCTCATTTGTAAATGAGGGCTGATTTCCAAAGCCCTCTAAACTCTAAATTTATGATTTTATGAGATGATTCTGGACTTAAGATCAGGCTCATCAGGAGAAATGACTAGAGAAAGTGCTTTATAAAACCTGAGACTTATATGAACTGATACAAAGGAGAGATCAGAACTAGAAGAAAATTATACACACTTAGAGAAAATTTGTATTGATCAACTATAAAAGATTTAGATATTCTGATCAAGACAATGCTCTAAGACAATTCTAAAAGACTCTTGATGAAAAACAATCTTTCTCCAGAAAGATAACTGATGAATTCTGAGTGCAGACTCAAGCATATTTTTTTTACTTAATTTTTCTTGCTTTTTTACAATACTGGCAAGATGTAAATATATTTTGCATGACTTCTCATGTGTAATTGCTATCATGTTTCTTGTCTTCTCAATGAGCATGGGAGGGACTGGGGGGGGTGAGAATTTGAAATTTAAAATAAAAATGAATGTTCAAAATAAATAAATAAATTACTTTATAAACATTGAATTTTATAATGTGAGTGGTTATTATTCTACCCAGAGGGGTAGTTGTTAATAGTATTAAAGATTTAGAGCCAGAGGAGAATTTAGAAATAATTTATTCCATTCAATTCATTATAGTGAGGCTCAGAAAGGTATGTGACTTGCCTAAGGTAACAGGAGTACTATCATAGATAGGATTTAAACTCTAGTCTTCTGACTTCACTTCTAATACCCTTCCACTGTACTTCTTGACAAGCGATATATTCCTCCACTGGGGAGAGGCTCTCTGGTACATGCTAAGAGCTTAGAGAAATTGTATTCTCTCACACACATTTTCAGAATGGAAAGAGGAGGAAATTTCATTAAGGACAAATCCTTAAAGCTCTTGTCATGTAACTTTCAGTGAGTGAAAAGGAAAAAGGCTGGTTCCTGGAAGTATTTTTCCCTTTCTGATAAAAGTACGTATATTTTGCTTAAATCAATGATGAGCTAAAATACTCATAAATATACTTAGTCATTGTGAGATACTGAAACAGTTCATAATTCTTTTCTTTCCATAGTTTGAATGATCTTTAATTTCAATCAATATACTTTAACTGAATACGTCAGGTACTGTCCTTGTTGCTAAAGTTAAAAAGATAAATATGGGAGAAAAATCCTCTTCCATTAAGGAATTTTCAGTCAATAAACAGAGACAATGCATATACATGTAAATATAAAGTGTTTGGTATTGTATTAATAACTTTTCATCTAATATAAACCCTATAAAATAGCACATAAAGAGATCGCATTGACCTGAGACTCATTGTATTGACCACAGGCTAAAAACTGGCTAAAAGTTATAAAATAATGTGATTACTCACATCTCTAGAAAGGAAAGTAGCTGGAAGAAGAGGGTAATGGCAGAAGAAAAAAATAAGTCAGTTAGCCAGTCAACAACTGTATGTTTGCCAAACACTGTAGTAACTTTTGGAGATAGAAAGGAAGAGAAAAAAATCCTTATCGCTATAGAGCTCTCCTAATGACAGACATGAAAATACTATATATAGTATGTATACATACATATGTACATATATGTGTGTGCATGTGTATATATATATATATATATATATATATATATGTAAGATATAAATAGTGGAAGCTAATCTCAAAGAAAAATCATTAGCAAATGAGAGACAGTAGAGCCTCTTACAGAAAGTGGAATTTAGTGTGGCCCTTGAAGAAAACTAGCTGAAAGGAAGAGGTGAGGAGGGAGAGAATTCCAGGCAAACAAGGACAGTCAATGAAAATGAAAAAGATGAACTGTCACACACGTGGCACAGCAGGGATTCCTGTGTCATTGCACTGGAAAAGTAAAGACTAGTTTTCTGGCTAGACAAGGCAAAAGGTCCACCTATTCAGGCCTCAGTAAGTTAGGAGTGAGTCTTTTGAGACTATAAATCACAGCTGAATTGTGAATCTTCATTGGTGGAAGGAGTTTTCATACTCGAGTTCCCCATATGCATGATATCACAGATCTAGATCTCCTCATCCTCTCAAATCCACTGCTGTCATGTTCAAGAACATTAGTATATTTAGACATAGGATAAAAGGTGATATTACAAGTCACAGTTAAGAGAATTTTCTCCTTTTATTTCAATCCGTATCCTCCAACACTCTTTTGTTGAACAGTTTTTCATTTCTGGTTGAAAAACTTGCTGCTACAATGAAAAATATTTCATCCTAAATTCTCACATTGTTTTATGATATAAAAATATTATGAAACACTTGAATGACAAGCTGAACTGAGCTATTGACTATTAGTACCAATACAATGACAATATTAAAACCATACTAGTGTAAAAAACCTACTTCCAGAACTGAGTCATTAGAATAATATATCTTTTCTGAAAATGTACATGGCAAACTCCATAGCTTTTCTTCTGATGGGTCTCACACCATGTTCAGAAGCGTGAAAAAAGGACATTAAATCAATCTGGACCCAGGATTTCCCCATTTTTATTGATTTGTGTTTAACCTTTAAAAGCAAACTTTCGAAGCTAATCCCTTAAATTGTGCTTCAAAATTGTATGCCTGCTCATGCAGCAAAAGTCACATTTTTAGGCGTGAAGTAGTAGGTTTTCAAGAGTCAAGGTACCATAACTTTTCCAGGTTTCCATTTTTTCACTTTGAAAATATCTCATTAGCTAAAACATCTCAATGGATTGTTTTTGTGGTTACCAGTGGTTTGAATTCACTAAAGGACTAAATGAGCAAGGTAAGGTCATGTAAGACTTGTCTCAGGTTCAAGGACATTATGCATTATAACACACTTGGTGGGAAAAATTAAATTATGTGAAATGTTTTCCCCCTTCCTCACCCAATTTTGTGATTCCTGTGATGGATTGCTGATTATCACAATCTATAGTTGATCAAACTTTGAAGTGAAAGTTGAAAGGAGGGAAAAGGTTTATTGAGAAAGGATTATTAAAAAAAAAAAAAAATACTCAGTCATTACTAAGAGCCAGGGGAAAGCTGAGCTTGAAATGAAGCAGTGCTGAAAATCACCTGAATTCTACACAATCTTATCATAGTCTGCCTACAAAGGATAGGTTTAGGGAGGAGTTTCAGAATAGGAGTAGTAATGGAGAGATACAGTAATTCCAATTATGGCAGAACAGCTATGTGAGAAGGCCAGTAAAATAAGTGGAACACAGAAACAGTGGTGGAATGATCTAGTAGGCTGTGAAATGCACTGAATAAAGCAGGTACTTCCTACCTCATCCCACCCCCATGAAGAAATAAGTTTTAGAATAACAGTAGGTCAGGGCTTGTTATTATCAAGGAGGTCTATTGCTGTAATGTCAAATTTGATTTTGATTAATCATTGACATAGAATGTGTTCTACTAGGTAGAAAAATGAAATAGGTCATCTTGACATCCCTCTAACTCTAAGATTCTGTAATAATTTCTCCCTGTATCATGCTAAATTATTCCCAGATAGTTCTTGAAATTAATAATCTCACATTTATATGGTATCTTAACAATATAGGTGTGCTAATACTTGTATAGGATTTACACTTGTAATTTCATGTGTATGTGTGAGCCACATAATCTCCTTTAGTACAATAACAACAAAGAATTATATTGTGATACCAGTAAAAAGTGTGAGAATCACTGACTTTAAGGTTTGCTAAACACTTTCTCAAAGCAATACTTAAGAGTTAGGTTGTACAGATTTTTTTTCATTTTATACAGGAGACAATTAGCCTCAAAAGGGCTGTAATTTTTCAGATTGGTACAATCAGTAAACATGGAAGTCAAGATTTGAAACTTACTCTTTGACCCCAACTATCAGAGTTTTTTTTTTTTTTTCCTGCATCAGCCTGCCAATAACAACATTGGCAGCCCACATTTCCGTAACACCTTAGATTTATACTTCCCTTTGCCACCATGACTCAGATATCTTCTTGGAATTTCCCTCAGTGGCTGGGATCTTCTTCCATAGAATAGCCATCTGTCATACCAACCTTTTTGTCTCAATGATGAGTTCTCATCAATGATGAGTTGCATGGGTAGCTTCCACCTTCCCTATTCCCCTCACCCAGCATAACTGAATTCTCCCCTTTTTATCTCCTTTTATGTCTTATATTTCCCTACTAAAATGTAAAATAGGAGCTGAAAATTGGTGTGTGTGTGTGTGTGTGTGTGTATGTGTGAAGGAAAGAAGGAAAGAAGGTAGGAAGGAAGGCAGGAAGGAAGGAAGGAAGGAAGGAAGGAAGGAAGGAAGGAAGGAAGGAAGGAAGGAACTGTGATTTTGAAGCCCTGTACGTCAGCAATAGGATCCAGAGGGGAAGAGAGGTCTAACTATCTTTATTAATAAGAAAAGGGATGCTGTACTTGCAAGCAGGATATTCCATGGTGAGATGACCACAGGAGGGAGAGTATGGTCCAGGGAGAGAAAGCTCTAGGCTCTGAGAGAAGGTCCAGGATAAAAGAGAAATAGAGATTTGATTTTGAAGTCAAGGAGGTCAGAAGCAGGTTTAGGAGAGGAATGAACTCAGAGTTACTTAGTTCAAGACTCAGGCATTGTCACTCATGAGGAATGGTGTGCTTTTAAGAGAAATCCTTTAAAGAGAATCAGTCTTAATATGTAAGGGGTAAGAAGGTCTGGTCCTTGCTAAGTTTCTCTTATATTCCTCTGAGTAGCCCAGATGGTGCATGTCTGAAGTGAAAGGGCAGTATTTGACCAGTATCTCTCCAAAGTGTCTACTCTTCTAGAGAAGTCCAATCAACCATTTGGGTACATCATGTTCCTGAATGTATTCATGGACTCTTTGTATAGTATGTATTTTTGGTGTGTGAAATATCCCAAAAAACACATTATATATTTAGTGTTTAAGCAGGAACAGAAACCTCTTTCCTATATTTTGGGAAACCTATATAAGCCATACTAAGCTTCACTCCTTTATTTCTCTATTTTTACTTCAGAATGGGACCAATAAGCTAAAAGGATAAATTGAATCTTTTGTAGATCAAACTCCAGGAAAAAATAGCTCAGTCTGTTAGAGCCTATGGTTCCTTAGGATCCTTGATCCCTTGGAATATGACACTGAAATAAAGAATAAAACTGCCTACTCTGTTTCAATTTTACTTTATATGCTTTCTTACCTGGATAAGGTGACTGCTAAAAACTTAGCTGACTCCTTAATTCTTTGAAAGTTAAAAATTCCTTCAAGACAAAAATAAACCTTCTCAGACATAATTCTAATTTTCTTTCCACAAAACTCATTGGAAAAAAAAGTTGAAAATGGGCAAGGTGAAAACATGGATTGTGTCTACTTCTTACAAAATGTAGAGCTTCCACTTCATCAAATTTAGGGTTTTGAAATGATATGATTGTAATGAAAGAAAGGAAATAGAATTCTCAGAAAGTTGTCAAAAGAGTATTAAAATGTGTGATTTGAATAAGACAGATCCAGTATTGAAATGGAAGATGCAGGTAGGTCATAGGCTTCCTCATTTTTTTTTTTTTTTGATTGCCCACATTGTCTGGAAACTGTTCATCTGAACAAAGGGTTTTATGGATGAAAGACTGGTGTGAAGAAACATGAATGTCAATTCAGCCTCTGAAAGGCAGGCTGCTAATGAAATATTCTAAAAGTCATTTTCAAGGTGGTTGAAAGTCCTCACTGATGTGTGCCAATGTTTCTGATAAAAAGGATATCAAATAGTTATGCAAGCAGTGACTCTGGGGACAGAAGTAATAATTTTAAACTCACAAACACTCAAATGTTATGGGAAAGGTCTTACATGTCTTTTGCATGTCTTAAATCCTTGTGGGCTAGCTTTGACACATATTTTGATAAATGCCTCAAATGAATGTTTTGTCTCCTATAATCAGAATGTGAACTCCTTGAGAACAGGGTCTATCTCAATTTTCAATTTATGAACAAGCGCTTAGCACAGTGTTTCTTACATAGTAAATTCTTAATAAGTGGTTTTCCATTCCATTCTATTTTAATAGTGAAATAATTTTTTCATGCTTCTTGGCAATCATTTATTTTCAACTATGATTGGCTGTGATAAGCATGAAGTTTTTGCTGTAGTCACAAACTTGATGCTTGTTATAGCCTTTATTAGTTTCTATGAGACTTGATCACTATTTAGAGAGTTTTCTATTTTTTCAGAGCTTCTATTCAGAAATTTGGGGAAATTTCTCCATTGAACTCAAAAAACTGGCACCAACTACCCAAAGAGCTCACCCAATTGTATCATCAAGGTAATATTCACAGCCCTGAAGGCAACTATGAATATGCTGACATAGTTCTGAATCACAAAGTATAATAAACTCTCCAAATAGAAGGCAGAAGAAAAACATCTATTCAGACATCAGAAAGCCAGATCCATTATAGCAACCAAGAAGTCAATATACATTAATACTGCAGGGGACAAAGCCATTCCCAAGCCTTCCTGCCCCTTCTGGGGCCTTCCAGCCTTTTGTAAACACAAGATTAGCTGTGCCTGCCTGTGTCCTTTTCTCTTTGCTCTGAATGCTCTCATCAACTTCCTCCAAGTTCTGCCCCATCCTTCCCATTCCACCCTCCAACATGCTCCTCCCAACACATGTGACTTAGACTTCCATGGGATTTAAGCAGGTCACATGGGCCTATTAATAAATGGGAAAGATCTTTCCGTTTAAATTACCATTACACCAATTACTTTTGAGATTTTCTTATTATGAAGCCCCATTTGTTTTCCTCCTACTGAGTGCAATGGCATCATAAATTCTGACCTCATTCCCATTTAGAGTGTATCACCCCTTATATCAGTTCAGCGCTTCTTCCACCAGTTTAGGGAAGGTGAGAATATATCTTTTCCCAGAGGATTACCGTTAGATATTTAGTAATTAAACTGTGAACTCCTTTAGAGTAGGAATTGACTTTTTGCCTTTCTTTGTACCCCAGTGCCAGTGCCTGCCACATAGTAATCATTTAATGCTTACATTTGGTTTCATTTCACTGTGGTGACAGGATATAAAATGGAAATTAAGTATGTGAAAACAGAACCCTAATTATCATAGTTTTCTTAAGGGAAATAATAAATTGAGAATATTCTTTATAATCATTAATTATTATATAGCTGCATTTTTTAGAATAATTTTAAAGCTTGAAGGAATGTTAGAAGTTATCAATACCAAACACTCATTTTAAAGGAAAGAAAACTGAGACATACTGAGTAACTTGTTCAAGGATGTCGGGGGGTAGAACTGATTTAAACACACATCCTCTGTCTCTCAATCCTTCCTCACTACCTGGTTACTTATCTTTGTCTGATCACCCAGTGCCTAAAATATTCCTGTGTTAAAGAGATAAATGGAAGAAGGGTTATGAACTTCCAAATTAAACTACCCTACCTTAACTAAATTGAGGCCCTTTCATTCACTCAATTCTAAGTCACCCAATCTTGTATTTGCAGGGACAATTCTTAATGTTTCCATTGCTGAGTTTCTTAGAGACATATTTTTTTTTTAATTCAACCTCATGTGCATATATATGCCTCTATATTTTTTTTGCTTTTTGTTACTTTTAAAATTCCTTCTTGTTGTAGTCTTCCTCTCAATTAAATTCCTTAAATGTTAAAAGTTAAAGAATACAAGAGCAAAAAATGTGTTTATTGACCTTACTTTTGGGCTTCCTTAAATGAAATTAGAATTTCCTGAAATTAAATTGTAAGCACTTTTCATTCTTTAGAGACATACTGAATTCAAGTTATGTCATAAATGTATTGCTCTTGGCCAAAGGTCATTATGAGTGATCTTTAAAATGGATCATGAAGAATAAAGGACAAAATTAGAGGGAAGTTCCAAGCACAAAGTGGTTAATGTTTGACTCTTTTCCACAAAAGAACAGATAAGAGAAATGTATTTTCATATTGTTTTTACTATGGAAGCTGAAATAGTTTTAGTCTTGATTTTTAATTAGCCTTGAATTCTTATAGCAACATGTACAAGTATATTCTTTTCCTAATATTGTTCCAGAATGAACACTAGCTAAAATTGCTCCCTCCCATTCACCCATCATCATTACTCTTCTCCAACTCCAATGATCTTTTGACTTCTAGTAGGGTTTCAGCAATAGGTTGTTTTTCTTTTAACATTTCTTCAAGGATCTATGATTTTATTGTTGTGGGAACTACCTCCAATTAATGGAGATTGCAATCTATACAAGCCTAATAAAGGGTTTCATGATGCATGGTGCCTGAAAATATTTACAGTATCTGCTTATGATCTACTCTGGGTAATGAAGATCTTTGAAGTTAGGCAGGTCAATCCTCAGATGATGGACATATAGACTTTCCAATATAAGCCTTCCTTGGGACCTTCCAAATCATGCCTTCTCCTATCAGAAAATTACCTCTATCCCACAAAAAAGGAGCATCAGAAAAGAACTTTAGCATAGGTAGAGGGATAATTGCAGGGGTATGTTGAAACCAGCTTAAATTAGCTTTCTTCTTTTAAACTATTGTTTAATTTTCCTCTCAATTACAGATAGAAACAATTTTTATCATCCTCTTTTTAAATTTTGAATTCCAATATTCCCTCCCTTCTGTTCTTCTCTCCCCTCTGATTGAAATGGCAATTTGATATTGGTTGTACATTTGTAGTCATACAAAATATGTTACCATATTACTGATTTTGAAAAAAAACAAAAAGGAAGTTTAAAAAGTATTATATGATCTGAATTCAGACTCCATTAGTTCTTTCTGATAGTATTTTTCACCATAATTCCTTTGGAATTGTCTGAGATGATTGCATTCCTGAGAATAGCTGTCACTCACAGTTGATCATCATACAGTATTGCTGTTACATTGCTGTACAATGCTCATTTCACTTTGCATCAGTTCATGTAAATCTTTCCAAGTTTTTCTGAAGGCATCATATTTGCCATTTCTTTTCGCACAATGGTATTTCAACCCAGTCATATGACACATCTTGTTCAGCCATTTCTTGATTTATAGGCAACCTTTCAATATTTAATTCTTAGCCAACACAAACAGAGCTGCTATAAACATTTTTGTACATATGGATCTCTTTCCTTTTTAAAATCTCTTTAGTATAGACTGGTAGTGGAATTGCTGTGTATGCACATTTTATAGCCATATGGTGTAGTTCCAGATTACTCTCCAGAATTTTGGAATCAATTCATAATTCCACTAACACTGAAGTTTCAATTTTCACACATGCCTTTCAACTTTTGTCATTTTTCTTTTCTGACATATTAGTCAATCTGATAGGTATTGGGTGATACTTCAAAATTGTTTTAATTTTCATTTCTCTAATCAATGATGATTTAGAGCATTTTAAACTGGCTTTCAAAGCCAGTTGTCAAATTTTACTTGTGAGCATCAACTCCTTGAAAATTTGCAAATCCTACAGATTGGGGCTTGAATTATTATCTTCTTGAGTTTTGAAACTTAAGAAAGTGATAAAGAAAATTTTGATTATATATTAAACTTGAATGTAGGTATGTTTTTTTGGAGAGTCAGTTGTTGAGCCAGTGCAACCAGAGTGAGAAGTTAGGTTAAAGGCAAAGTGTACCCTCTTGGAATTACATAATAGAGTTGAAAAGTACCATATAGGTGATCTCATCATTTAACTGTCTCATTTTGTAGATGAGAAGATGGAGACCTCACAGGAAAATGACTTGTTAATGATCACATAAATGTAAATGACAACAATAAGACTAGAATACAGTCTTCCTTGTTCCTAGGCCTGGGCTCTTTTGATTTCATAATTATATTGCCTTTTGCTTGTGGACTCCAAGGTTACACGTTGGCTGGGATGTGAGAAATTTGTATTATCTGCCTCTAATGGTAATATGACAGAAAAGTCAAAATTGCAAAGCCTGTGCACAAGATGAGAGAAATCATGATGATGTTCAAAATTTTGATAGGATGTTACTGATACTCTACAATTATTTCTGGAAAATATCTTATCCTGATGGAATGAATAAAAAGTTATTTCTTAGTCATGAGCCAAAGTGCTACTTTGATTCCTAATATTTAGAAGGAAAGCATATGCATTATCTCAGTAGAGAAAAATGATGAACATGTTTGTAGGTTTGTAAAGCACCAAAGAAGATAAAAATGATATAAAAATTTAGCTAGTAAGTATGACTGAAAGGTTGTGATGATTTAAATTTCGAATTCTGTTGTTTTGAATAGAAGAAGGTGACTTCCTATATTATCTCTATGGAGGAAGCTGTAGAGTTTAGTGAAAATTGTATAAGACGTAGAAACAGACCATGAGGTTCTGACACCTGTTTTGACATTTTCTAGCTGTAATGACCTTGGCAAAACAAACAAAATGAATGAATAACATTATTAAGGGACCCTCTCTACAAGACAATGGGGATAGATACAAGTGTTACTGATATAATTACTACTCTCAAGGAATTTAATTCTATTGGGTCATGGTGGAATAGATACAATATGCATACTAATAGGTACAATACAAAATTGGGAGTGATGGAAACAATTGAGAGATGTAGATAATATGCTATAGAGATATTTGGACAGAGGAATCTAACATCTGGGCAATCAGGAAGGTTATATACATGTAGAGGATGTGGCACATGACTCCTTGAGGAAAATAAATGTTCTGAAAGGCAGAGATGAAGAAACAGTGGGTTCAAGACATACGGATAGAATATGTAAATTCATGAAGGTGAGTAATAACATGCCAAGCTCAAGGGAAGAGGGTAAGAGCTGAAAAATCAAACTAGATTTAGCATTTATGTGTTCTTTTGCAGTGTATTGGTGAGTAGTTTTGGCAAAGTGGTAGGGTTGGCAGCCAACTTTCAAGGCATTGGAGAGCGGGGTGAAAAAATGAGGGAAAAAATATAGATGGTTGTTTTAAGGAATCATGATGATGTTCAATGGAAAGACATGGTCTCATAGTTTTTAGGGGTTTTTTTTTAGTTAGGATGGTTGTGTGATAGAGTCAAAGAAAGATTTACTAAAGTGTACAGAAATTGAAAAGGAGGAACTAAGAGATATAAGAAGGGAAACTTCTTGAAGAAAAGGGTAGGGATGAGATAAGTAGTGCTAAGAGAAAGATTACTTTGAAAAGCAGAAACATCTTGTTCTATAAAAGAAAAAATAGTGAAGAAAATAAGGAGACATTAAGGTATTTAGCAGAGGAAAGAAAAGAACACAAATTCATTTGTCAGTAAATATTAAGTACCAACTATGTGCTATGCCCTGTGCTAACTTCTGGGGATTAAAATATCAAAAATAAAGTTCTTGCTCCTAAGAAGATTACAATATCATGGGGGAAGACAATGCATAAAAGGAAGTTAAAAATATGTGTTTGGGGAAATGGTGAAGAGAGTCAGGGAGGGGTCATTATAGAGAAGTCCAAAACTAGTGCAAGCTGGTGGGAAATGAGGACATATTTGAGCTGACTTCTTTCCTTAAATATAGGCTCATGGTTTTACCCTCTAATTGGAGGGGCAGAAGGTAGTGATGAATTGTGAGTAGCAGGATTGATTTGGTTTTGTAGGAATATGAAGTTATTTTTTCACAATGATAACCTTTCTTGGGCATGGCAGACAAATCAGAAAAATCCCAAAGTAGTGCAACCAGATGGGAAATGAGAATACATGACAGAGGACTTCAATTTTGTGAAGTAGGGAGAAAGGATATATGCGGAGACTGAGACGTGCAATAGTGGCTTTGAGAGTTTAGAGAAAGAAGTGCACAGAACCATTAAATCTCAGAATTAAGAGAGCTTTCAAAAGTCTCCTAGTCCAAGGGATATCTGAACAAGACTCCTTCCCACAATAGCATCCTCCTTTCCCTGCCAAGTGACCAACCACTATTTCCTTGAAAACATGGTTGCTTGAAAAGATGAGGAAGAATTCACTATCTTCTGAGATAATCAATAACTCTATTTACCAGCAAGAAATGGAACCCCAAACCTATCATTCTGCAATTTCTACATTTTTTCTCTTTGTCACTAAACAAAACAAAGCCAATCACTATTTCATATGGCAAACTTTCAGGCAATTAATGACAGTTGTCTTATTTCCTCAAAATTCTAAGGTTTTTCTTCTCCAAACTAAATATCTACAGACTTTTCAACTAAATATAGCACCAAGGCCCTTTATTTACCTGTATGCTATCGCTTGCTACTCCACAGTTTCACATTGTTCAATACTCCAAATATAATTTGGTAATGGTAGATTATAATGGTACCATCACCTTCTTCAGTCTAGAACAGGTATGTGATAGAGTCAATCAAATATAAATAATATCAATAATTCACATACACATAACAGTTGAAAATTTGCAAATGCTTTGGTCCTCACAATCCTAAAAGCCAGATGCTATTATTACTACCATTCTATAGATGAGGACATTCATGAAGATCTTGAATTTTGGAAAGACAAGAGAAAAAGGTATTGATGGGTGGAAGTAGTGAATTGTTAGTCAACTATACAATCAACAGTATGAAGGAAAGAAATTGAGAAGAGGATTAACAGATCGGGTGGTGTAAAAGGACTTGGTAATCATTGTGAGAAAAAAAAGGAGTGAGGCAGTGAGAGATTTATAGTGGTTCACATCTTACTTGAGGTCAGCAACAGTTTTGATATGGTTTTATTTTGTAACTTGCATGGTCATAAATGTTTACTTGTATTAATAATAATAAGGATGATGATCATGAACATATAATAAAGATGATGATAGTAACTATCATTTCTTTAGCATTTATGGTGTGTCAAGTACTGCGTTAACCACTTTACAATTATTTTCTCATATCAACCTCACAACAGTTTAGGAGATGGGTGATATTATTACCCACTGTTTTACAGACAAGAAAAGTGACGCAATCAGAGATTAAATGACTTGGTCAGATGACACAGTTAATACGTCTTGGAGGCTTCATTTGGACTTAGGTCTTCCTGCCTTAGCCCTTGTACAGCAAATGTTGAGCATATCTGATCATGATTGAACTGGATCCTTCATCTTTAGTTAATTATCAGTTGGATGCTGTATTTTGTGTCATGTGTATTTCATTAGTCAAGGCTAAAAATTCTCTATTTTTTAAGAATAAATATTACTGAAAGGAAATTTCAAAAAGTTATAGCTCTTAAAGACGTTGCAATGACAGAGATACGGCAGCGTCAGAATGACAATGAAACAGGATTAGTCACCTAGAATGGCAAAGGAAAATGAAGTCATAAATGAAAGATAATGAAAAGAACATATAAATTATAATTGGGAAACAATCTAATTAATCATTGGAAAACAAATAGCTTATAATTAGGGCTAATTGAAAAAATGGATATCAATGTGAACGAAGTCTGATTTCATTATATCTTGTACCAAAATATTTTAACTCAATTCTAAAACATGTAAAACAAGTGTTTACAGCAAAATGAGGACAATTTTTTACAGTTTTTTAATTTGCAAAACGTTTTAAAGACTATTGTGTATTGTTTAATTTCTCCAAGTCATTTCACACACCTGATGAACAAAAAGGGTGAATTTCAGAGTTCAATATTATAGAATTAGAACATTTTGGGAGATGTTTAAATCTTAGGTAACTCAGTGGATAGAATGCTGAGTCTGGAGTCAAGAAATCCTGAATTCAAAGCTGGCCTCAGATACTTATTAGATACTTGACTCATAAGCAGGTCACTCATGCTCCATTGTCCTTAAATCATGGAGGAGGAAACAACAAAATACTCCACTATCTTTGTCAAGAAAACTCCACAGATAGTGTTGATGTGTTATGGTTCATGGGGTCATGAAGAGTCAGATACACCTTAGCAAGAACAACAAGGTTTGAGGGCAGGGGGGTGAAGAGTAGATAGTGGAATAAAAGCAGGGACTTCTTTAAGCTCTCCCTGAAAACCTCTCCAAATAACTGTAAAGAATGACTTTAAACAAATTTGGGAGCTACAGAACCCACAAAATGATGGAGTGAAACAAATCTCCAGTCAAAGATAGCCTGGAAGGTCTGCAGGAAGCATCTATCACACTGGACTGGGAGCAGAGTAGAGAGCAGTCCAGTGTGGGCCATGCCAGCACAGACAATGTTGGAGCAGGCCTCAGAGGACTGAATCACTGGCAGCTGTGGCAGTTTCCAGGCTTCCCAATTCACAAATGCCAAAGACAGCATTGAAGGTAAGTAGGAAAAGTCTGTGTGACCTGATCTGGCTAGGGTCAGGCCCAAGCCCCAGGGTGGTGGAGGTGTCAGCACTAGTGGCAGTGGCAGTGGTGGCAGCAGCAGCAAGAGCAGTGACAGCAGCAGTGGTGAAAGCTGATTCCAGAGCTCTGGGACCACAGACTGTGGGGTATTGAGTGACTGATACAAAACCCCTGAAGCCTGGGACAATATACCCATTCCCATCCACAACTCCCCTGGAAATAGAGTCCTATCTTGACAAAGAGTTAGAAAGTCAAGTATTTAGCTGGGAGCATGAACAAACAGTATAAAAAACCTCAGACAATAGATTCTTACTTTGGTGACAAAGATCAAAACATACAACCAGAAGAAGACAACAAATTCAGAGCTGCTACATCAAAACCTCAAAGAAAAATATAAAGTGGTTGAAGGCCATGGAAGAGCTGAAAAAGGACTTTGGAAATCAAGAGAAGTAGAGGAAAAATTGGAAATAGAAATGAGAGTAATGGAAGAAAATCATGAAAAATGAGTGAACAGTTTGCTAGAGGAAAACCAAAAATATTTTTAAAAAATAACACCTTAAAAATAGACTAACCCAAATTGCAAAAGAGGTCCAGAAACCCAAGGAGGAGAAGAATGCCTTAACAAGAAAGATTGGCCAAATGGAAAAGGAGGTCCAAACGCTCACTGAAGAAAATATTCCTTAAAAATTTAAATGGAGACATGACGGGGGTGGAGCCAAGATGGCGGAGTAGAAAGACTCACGTATGCTAGCTCCGAACCCACAGTCCATATATTTGCTGCAAGAAGAACTCCCCACAAATTCTGGATCACTGCAAGGCACGCAGAAACACAGTGGAAAAGATTTCCATTCCAGAGAGCCCTGGAGAGCCGTCCCCAGGGTCCATCGCTCCGGGAAAGCAGAGCCCATCCCTGTGCTGCCCTGGCCAGGTGGCCCCAGAGGAGCAGATCCGAGCAGGCTTCAGGGACAGAACCTCCAGCGGCTGGGAAGGTCCCTCCACCCACAGACGCTACAGGTCAGTGAGAGAGTCGTCTAGGCTAGCCGAGAGGGGAGTGGGGTGTCTCTGTGGTTCGGGCCCCATCAGGAGGAAGTGGTGGAGGGAGCGGCAGAGGCAGTGGCAGAGGCATCGGTGACCAGGACTCCCCAAGCAGGCAGGCAGAATTTCAGGGTCATTACCAAAGATCTCTGTATAAACCCCCTGAGGGAACTGAGCCTGGGAGACAGCCCTCCCCCACCTGTCTCATTATTGAAGGTCTCTGCACAAAAACCCTGAGGGAACTGAGCCTTGGAGGTGGCCCTGCCCCACCCGAACACTAGAAATTAAGCTCACATTGAATAGCAGCCACATCTGCTGGAGAAAGCCCATTTGAATCTCAGACCCCAAGCACTAGCTGGGCAGATCTAGGCGGGGGTGGACAGGAATCTCAGAAGTCAAGTAACTGGCTGGGAAAATGCCCAGAAAAGGGAAGAAAAATAAGAGTATAGAAAGTTACTTTGATGGGGCACAGATGTTCCCACCTTTCATTTATGATGATGAGGCACAATGCTTAACATCAGGGAAAGACGTGGAGGTCGGGGTCTCTGTATCCCAGACATCCCAGGTGAATGTCCAGAGGCCTCAGGCCTTGGAAGAGCTCAAAAAGGATTTTGAAAAGCAAGTTAGACAAGTGGAGGAAAAACTGGGAAGAGAAATGAGAGAGATGCAAGAAAACCATGAAAAATGGGTCAATACCTTGGTAAAGGAGACCCAAAAAATGCTGAAGAAAATAACACCTTGAAAAATAGGCTCACTCAATTGGCAAAAGAGGTTCAAAAAGCCAATGAGGAGAAGAATGCTTTCAAAAGCAGAATTAGCTAAATGGAAAAAGAGATTCAAAAGCTCACTGAAGAAAATAGTTCTCTCAAGATTAGAATGGAACAGATGGAGTCTAATGACTTTCTGAGAAACCAAGAAATCACAAAACAAAACCAAAAGAATGAAAAAATGGAAGAGAATGTGAAATATCTCATGGGAAAAACAACTGACCTAGAAAATAGATCCAGGAGAGACAATTTAAAAATTATGGGACTACCTGAAAGCCATGATCAAAAAAAGAGCCTAGACATCATCTTCCATGAAATTATCAAGGAAAACTGCCCTGATATTTTAAAACCAGAGGGGAAAATAAGTATTGAAAGAATCCATCGATCACCGCCTGAAAGAGATCCAAAAAGAGAAACTCCTAGGAACATTGTGGCCAAATTCCAGAATTCCCAGGTCAAGGAGAAAATATTGCAAGCAGCTAGAAACAATTCCAGTATTGTGGAAATACAATCAGGATAACACAAGATCTAGCAGCTTCTACATTAAGGGATCGAAGGGTGTGGAATAGGATATTCCAGAAGTCAAAGGAACTAGGACTCAAACCAAGAATCACCTACCCAGCAAAACTGAGTATAATACTTCAGGGGAAAATATGGTCTTTCAATGAAACAGAGGACTTCCAAGCATTCTTGATGAAAAGACCAGAGCTGAAAAGAAAATTTGACTTTCAAACTTAAAAATGAGAAGAAGCATGAAAAAGTAAACAGCAAAGAGAAGTCATAAGGGACTTACCAAAGGTGAACTGTTTACATTCCTACATGGAAAGACAATATTTGTAACTCTTAAAACTTTTCAGTATCTGGGTAGTTGGTGGGACCACACACACCTGTACATGCGTGAATGCACACACATATACACATGCGTGCACACACACAGACATACACATAAGCATGCACATACAGAGACAGAGAGCACACAGTGAATTGAATAGGATGGGACCATGTCTTAAAAGAAATTAAGGTAAATGGTGAGAGAGAAATGTAGTGGGAGGAAAGACAGTGAAATGGAATGGGGCAAATTATCTCTCATTCAAGAGGCAAGCAGGAGACTTTTTAGTGGAGTGAAAAAGAGGAGAGCTGAGAAAAAAACATGAAGTTTACCCTCATCACATTGGACTAAAGGAAGGAATAAAATGCACACTCATTTTGGTATGAAAACCTATCTTACAATACAGGAAAGTGGGGGAGAAGGAGATAAGCAAGCAGGGGAGGGGAGATGGAAGGGAGGGCAATGGGAGGAGGGAGCAATTTGAAGTCAACACTCAGGGAGGGACAGGATCAAAAGACAGAATAGAAACAATGGGGGGCAGGATAGGATGGAGGGAAATACAGTTCGTCTTACACAACACGACCTTTATGGAAGTCATTTGCAAAACTCCACAGATAGGGCCTATATTGAATTGCCTGCCTTCCCGAAGGGAATGGGTGGGGAGGGAGGGATGGGGAGAATTTGGAACTCAAAGTTTTAGGAACAACTGTTGAGTATTGTTGTTGCTACTAGGAAATAAGACATACAGTTAATGGGGAATAGAAAGTCATCTGGACCTACAGGAGAAAAGAGAAGATGGGGACAAGAGAAGGGAGGGATGATAGAAGAGAGGGCAGATTGGAGATAGGGAAAATTAGGTTGCTCAGTGTATTGGGGTGGGGGGAGGGGATAAAAGGGGAGAAAATTTGGAACCCAAAATTTTGTGAAAATGAATGTAAAAGTTAAATAAATAAATTTTTATTAAAAAAAATTTAAGTGGAGCAAAAGGAAGCTAATGACTTCATGAAAAATCAAGAAATTTTAAAGCAAAACCAAAAATGACAAAAAAATGAAGATAGTATGAAATATCTCATTGACAAAAATATTGACCTGGAAAACAAATCTGAGAGAGAATTTAAAAATTATTGGACTTCCTGAAAACCATGATCATAAAAAAGAGCCTCGACATCATCTGTCAAGAAATTATCAAGGAAAACTGCCCTGATGTTCTAGAATCACAGGGTAAAATAGAAATAATCCACTGATCACCTCCTAAAAGAGACCCCAAAAGGAAAACTCCTAGAAGTATTGTAGCCAAATTCCAGTTCTAAGGTCAAGGAGAAAATATTGAAGACAGCAAAAAGGAAACAATTTGAGTATTGTGGAAATACAATCAGGATAATAGGAGATCTAGTAGCTTCTATATTAAGGGATCAAAGGGCATGAAAAATGATATTCTGGAGGTCAGAGGAGCTAGGATTACCAAGAATCACCTACCCAACAAAACAGAATATCATACTTAAAGAGAAAAGTGGAATTTCAATGAAATAGAGGACTTCCAACATTCTTGATGAAAAGACCAGAGCTGAGTAGAAAATTTGACTTTCATATGTTAGAATCAAGAGAAACATGAAAAGGTAAACAGGAAAGAGAAATTGTAGGAGACTTATTAAAGTTGAACTGTTTAGATTCCTACATGGAAACATCATTTTTGTCACTCATGAAACCTTGTATAGTATTAGGATAGTTGGAGAAAAGATAGACAGACGGACAGAATAGATAGATAGATAGATAGATAGATAGATAGATAGATAGATAGATAGACAGACAGACAGACAGATAGACAGATGGCATAGGATGAGTTGAATATGAAAGGTTGTTATTTAAAAAGTAAATTAAGGGCTAAGAGAGGAATATGTTGGGAAGAAATAAGGATAGATAGAATGGGGTAAATTATCTCACCTAAAAGAGGCAGGAAAATTTTTCCCAATGTAGGGGAAGAAGGAGGAGGTAAAAGAGAATGAATGAACTTTTCATCAGATTTGACTTAAGGATGGAATAACATATGCACTGAATTGTGTATCTTACCCTATAGGAAAGTAAGCAGGAAGGTGATAAGCTTGGGGGATAATAAAAGGTGGGGGCATATTGGGGAAGGTAGTAGTGAGAAGCAAACACTTTTGAAAAGGGACAGGGTCAAAGTTGAAAACAGAATAAGAGGGGGGTGGAATAGGATGCAGAAAAATACAATTAGTCTTTCAAAATATGACTGTTATGGATGTGTTCTGCATAGATATACATGTATAAGCTATATTGAATTGCTTGCATTCTCAATGAGGGTAGGTAGAGATGGAAGAAGGAAAAGAATCTGGAAGTCAAGTTTTAAAAAGAAATGTTAAAAATTGTTTTTATATGCAACTGGGAAATGAGATATAGGGGTAATGGGGTTTAGAAATCTACATAAGAAGGTAAGAGGTAAGGGAATAAGGAGGAGTGGGTGACAAAAGGAAGGCCAGACTGGAAGAAAGTTTAGTCAGCATGCATAACATATTGCTGTGGATGAGAGGGGAGAGATGGGGAGAAAATTTGGAACTCAAAATCTTGTGGAAATAAACAAAACTAAAAATCAGGTTGTTTTTTAAAATATTAATTTTATTTTTTTCAGTTTTCTACAATCACCACCATATAACTTAGATTATTTTTCCCCTCTCTCCCCATACTTCCCCCCTCCCTCTCCCAAACATATACAATTTTATGTAGGTTCTATGCATGCATTCGTATTAAATACATTTTCACTATAGTCATGTTGTGTAGAAGAATTAAAATGAATGGGAGAAATCATGTAACAAATTAAAACATAAAACAAAAGAAAGTGATGTGCTACATTGTGCTATTGAATTCCAAAGTTCTTTCTCTGGGTATGGAAAGCATTTTGCCTTAAAAGACCATTGGGAATTTTTTTTAAGTCCTTGCATTTCAGTGAAGTTCCAAGTTTACCAGAGAAACTCATACACTGTGGTCATTGCTGTGAACAAAGTTCTCCTGGTTCTGTTCCTTTCACTCAGCATCAGATCAAATAAGTTTTCAAGGCCTCTCTGAAGTCATCCTGTTCATCATTTCTTATAGCACAATGGTATTATTCAACTCCCTCTTCTGTTCATCTTGGCAAATTATATTTTTTAAAAAATTTTCTTCCATCTCACTTAGATTGTCAAATTTTATGGGCATACAGAAGGGAAAAGTAATTTCTAATAACTGTTTTAATTTCCTTGTCTTTGTAGGTGAGTTCACCCATTCCATTTTTTTATATTAGTAATTTGGTTTTCTTCTTTCTTTTTTTTTAAACCAAATTGACCAAAGTTTTATCAATTTTATTGGTTTTCTTCATAAAACCAACTCTTACTTTTATTTATTTGTTCAATGGTTTTCTGAATTTCAATTTTATTAATCTCTCCTTTGGTTTTCAGTATTTCTAATTTGGTATTTACTTGGGGATTTTCAATTTGTTCTTTTTCAAGTTTTTTCAGCTGCATGTCCAATTCATTGATCTCTTCTTTCTCTGTTTTATTCATGTAGACATTCAAAGACATAAAGTTTCCCCTAAGACCTGCTTTTGCAGTATCCCATAAGATTTAGTAGGTTATCTCATTATTGTCATTCTCTTGAATGAAGTTGTTGATGTTTCTATGATTTGTTTTTTAACCCACTCCTTCTTTAGGATTAGATTATTTAGTTTCCAATTAATTTTTGGCCTATCTTTCCATGACCTTTCATTACATATGATTTATATTGCATTATGATCAGAGAAGGATGCATTGACTCTCTCTGCCCTTATGCATTGTATTGTGGAGTTTTTATGCCCTAGTATATGGTCAATTTTTGTATATGTGTATATATGAACCGCTGAGAAAAAGGTATATTTCTTTCTATCTCCATTCAATTTGCTCCCGAGATCTATCATATCTATCTTATCCAGAACTTTCTTCACCTCCTTAACTTCTTTCTTGTTTATTTTAAGGTTAGATTTATCAATCTCAGAAGGAGGGAGGATGAGGTCCCCCACTAGTATAGTTTTGCTGTTTATTTCTTCCTTTAACTCCCTTAACTTTTCCTCTAAGAATTTGGATGCTATATCACTTGGAACATATATGTTTAGTAATGAGATTGCTTCATTTTCTATGGTGCCTTTTAGCAGGATATAGTTTCCTTCCTTATGTCTTTTTGTTTGATCTATTCCCTACTTTTGCTTTGCCTGCTTTTGTCTGCTTTTCGTACATCAGCTGAAGTACAATAGCTGCTCCAGTCTTTTACCTTTACCCTGTGTGTATCCCCCAGTTTCAAATGTGTTATTCGTAAACCACATATTGTTGGATTATGGCTTTTAATCTATTCTACTGTCTGTCTCCATTTTATGGGAGAATTCATCCCATTCACATTCACAGTTATGATTACTATCTGTGTCTTTTCCTTCATACTCTTACCCATCATTTGCTCTTTTAGATCTCCCTTCTTCCTTCCCCTCCACAATAGAGTTTTAATTTTTTACATCCTCCTCCTACAGTCTTCCCTTCTTTCTTTCAGCCTCCCTTCCTTTTGTTGCCCTTTACCCTTACTACTTCTTCCCTCCCTTTTAGCCTCCTCCTACTCTTTCTTTCCACCTTCCCCTCCTACTGCCTATAGAGCTAGTTAGACATATACTTAAGTTTGTTGTTCCCTCCTTAAACCAAATCATATGAGAGTACCTCTCAAACAGTGCTCCTCTCTCTCCCCCTTTCCCCTCTACTGTAATATAATTTTGCACTCCTTCCTGTGATGTAATTTACCATTTTCTGCTTCCTCCATTTCACATCTCCTATTATAATTCCTTTGCATGTTTAAATCACATTTTTATCAACACATAATTTACTTTATACCCATTCCCTCTACCTCTGAATATCCCTTTTATATTTCATATTACTTATACATTTCTCAAGATTAATGAGCATCATCCTCCCTTATAGGGAGGTAAACAGTTTGCCCAAATTGAGTAATAAATTTTATTTTCCCCTGTTTATCTTTGTATGCCTCTCTTGTGACCTGTATTTGAAGATGGAATTTTCTATTGAGTTCTGGCCTTGGTCTGGAAATCTCTTATTTCATCGAATATCCATCTCCTTGCCTGAAATGTTATGCTGAATTTTCCTGGGTAACTGATCCTTGGTTGTAGTCCCAACTCCTTTGTCTTATGAAATATCATATTCCAATTCCTTTGATCTTTTAATGTAGAAGCTGCAAGATCCTTTGTCATCCTAACTGTAGCTCCTTGATATTTGAATGGTTTCTTTCTAGCTTCCTGTAGTATTTTCTCCTTCACTTGATAGTTCTGGAATTTGGCAACAATATTTCTTGGTATTTTTACTTTGGGGTCCCTTTCATGTGAAGGGTGGATTCTTTTGATGATGATTTTGCCCTCTGGATCTACCACTTCTGGGCAGTTTTTCTTGATGATTTCTTGGAAGATATTGTCCACTCTTTTATTCATCATGGCTTTCTGGTAGGCCAATAATTCTTAAATTTTCTTTCCTGGATCTACTTTCCATGTCAGTTGTTTTTCCAGTTAGATATTTTACACTTTCTTCTGTCTTTTCATTCTTTAGATTTAGGTTGACTGATTCTTGATGTCTCATAGAGTCATTAGGTTCTACTTATCTGATTCTAATTTTCATCAAATTGTTTTCTTCTGTTAGCTTTTGTGTCTCCTTTTCCATCTATCCAATTATTCCTTTTGAGGAATGATTTTATCCAGTTAGTTTTTGAGCTTCCTTTTCCATTTGTCCAATTTTCCTTTTTAAAGAGCTGTTCTTCTCAGTGAATTCTTTTTTTGTCCTTTAAAATCATTGGCCATTTTTTCTTCTATTTCATTCTTCAGCTGTTCCAGGAGTTCTCTCTGTGCATGCAAGCAGTTCATTGTCCCTTCTGAAGTTTCAGATGGTAGTGCAGTTTCAATACTGATCTCTTTGGTATTCCTGTTTTGGTCCTTGTTGCCACAGAGAGATTCTATGATCTTTTATTTCCTCCTTTGCTTCTTGCTCATGATCCTGATGGTTTGTGTGTTGTGGCCTCTGGTTCTATCAGTTAGTCTCTCAAGAATGTGGTGCTGAACTGGCTGATGTCAGAAAGCAAAGGCAGGTGAAATCTAATTAGCTCTATTTAGCCCTAGGCCTAGCTTGTTAAGTGTGGGGGAGGGGTGGTCTGTTCACAGGAGATCTCCTCAACTGGTCTAGAGCAGAGGCAAACTCAAGGCTTGGTGATCCCAGCTGTCTTCCTGTTTACCCTGGTGTGCTTAGGCATACCTGGGTCCTAGTGCAAGACTCCATACCCCTGGAGCTCCAGCTGTCTAGGACAGCTCTGTTCCTCAGCCACAGTAAGGGGAATATTCCTTTGCTATTTTCCTAGCCTCATCTGCTATGAGACTGTTTGCCTCTTCTGCTTATCACACTGATTCAGGATTTTTCTGGGGAAATATTTTATGGTTCTTTCAAGGTCAACAAGGGGAGGGGGAGAGAGCATTTACCAATCTCTCCTTCATTTTGGCTCCTGGAAGTTCCAAAATCAGTTAATTTATGCAAAAAAGAAAATAAAAAAAATAGAGCAAGATCTTTGGTATAATTGTTCTTGTGTTTCTGAAATAGAAAAGGGAGATAAGTCAATGAAGTTAAAGAAGCTGGTGAATTAGGAGATCAAGATAATTTAAGGATCAATTTGAACACTGAAGTTTCTAAGGATTAAGCAATAGATTAGAATGGAAATGAAGTTTGCCTCAGGATTACTCAACTCCACCAAAAAGGAGGGAAAACTTCCTGAAGGTTGTTAAATAATGGTAGCAAGTATCTGGATGGGGCATCTTAAAGGGATTCAATGAACTTCAAAGAAAGAGAAGTTACTAAGCATGGGTGTGCTAGTAAATGTTTAAACGTGACTGGGAGAAATATTTAATCTGGGTCATTAACAATTTTTCCTTAACATTCTTAAGTCTATACAATCAACAAAATGATAAACCAAGTCCTTATGTGTAGCATTTGCCAATATCTGCAATATAAATGTTAACACTGAAAATTTTGTAATCACTGCATGTGAGCTGGTTTGAACTACTTCCAGCACACCCCAGTAACTAAGTGATGGTAGCCTTTGTTGTTTATTTGTTTCAGTTGTTTCCAACTGTTCATGACCCTATTTGAGGTTTTCTTGGCAAAGATACTAGAGTGCTTTAGCATTTCCTTCTCCAGCTTGTTTTACAGAGAGAAACAGGCAAATAAGGTTAAGTGACTTTCTCTGGATCACACAGCTAGTAGTGTGTGAGGCCAGATTTGAGTTTAGGATGAGTATTCTTGACTTCAGGACTAATACTCTATCTACTGTGCCATCTAGCTACCTGGGGGCTTGGATAACATTTTTATCCACTTTTCTGAGCTTTTCCCTCAATGTTAAGTAGAAGAAACTTAATCCCACTTTCCCTATTCTATCCTTCAAATACTAAAAACAAAAAACAAACAGAAACAACAATAACAACAAGAAAAAACTCCTATCAATTTTTTCCTGGAGACGACTTTTCTTCAGGCTAAAACATCCCCATTCTTTCAAATGATTTTTGTATTTCGTGCATTTCCTCTGGAGACCATTTTTCCTGCCCTTCTTTGTATGCTCACCAGCTTGTCAATATCTTAATTGTGATTGTTGCAGAGAATGGAAATATTTCAGATGTTTGACTAGACCACACAAAGTATCAGTGGAGCCTTAATCTCGAATGTTTTGGATGCCATATATTTCTTATGAAGGTATAGAATAAAATTTTTATGGTACTTTCTATTTCAAACACTTTACTTGTACTATATCCTCTATTTATGAACTCCCCATGTGTCTTTCACAAAATCCATCTATACCTCTTTTGCCCTATTTGTGATTTTTCCCCCTTAAGTCACAAGTGGAGATCATGAAAATGAAACATATTTAGGATAACAGAAATGGGGAAATTTAACAATTAGGTAGGTATCTTGAGGTCTTGAACATCTAATTAGAGCAACTATGGAAAATTTTGCTTTGAACCACCAATAGATCTATTGCTTTGAAATACTAAAAGGTAGAAGAAGTGACCAGGGAAACTATCGTTCTGGATCTGATTCTAACTGATAGGGATAAATTTTATTGCCAAGGTGGAAAGGACAGGAACAAACTTGGGAGAAAAACCATGCCATCTTAGAGTGCATGATACATGAAGAGAAAATTTGATACCTAAACCTGTCTGTGTTCATCCTTTGCTTTTGAAAAAGACCATGACATCATAGAGATGATGACCTGTCTTGCACATCACTTTGTTTGGAGTGAGGGAGGGCTCTGCAAGGTCACCAACTTCACTTTCTTCTCCTGAGCCATCTGGTCCAGTGACCAGATATTCATCAGGATGACTGGAGATGAGCCAGGATGCAATAGGAGACCTTGGCCTTTTTAAGGCTGGCCTTCTTGATACCTAAACCAAGAGAGCAAAAACAGATAAAGAAAGTTATACACCAATTGCTCTAATGAATATTGATTCCAAAAAATGTAAATAGAATCCTAGCAAGGAGATTACAGCAATATACCACAAAGATCATCCTCTGTGACCGGATGGGATTTATGCCAAGAATGCAGGGTTCATTTAATATTAGGATAAGCAATTAAAATTGATCATATTGATAACATAATAAGAATCATATAATTATATTAATAAATATGGAAATAGTTTTTGAGAAAATATGACATACATTCATGTTAAAGGCACTAGGAAGCACAGGAATAAATCGATCCTTTCTTAAAATTACAAGTAGTATCTAAGACCAAAAGCAATCATTTTCATAGGAATTGCTGGAAAGTACTTTATTTCATTAAATGTTCATCACCCCCCTCCATAAGCTCATATGCAGTTTATCTGTATTGTTTATTTTTCTTGTAACATTAGTTCTTTTGTCATCTTGAAAGTCATATTGTAAATATTCTACTGCTTTGTACTGATAGCTACTAAATCTTAAATGATCTTGACTGTAGTTCTAAGGTATTTGAATTATGTATGGATTTTTCAGTATTTTGTCCATACTTGGGAGTTTGAATTTTGGCTGTAATATATCTTGGAGTTTTCAGTATTTCTTTCAGGAGGTGATTAGTTGATTCTTTCAAATTCTACTTTGTCCTTGGCTTCTGAGTTATCTGGCCAGTTTTCCTTTTCCTTCATAATTTATTGAAATATGATTCCTGAGTTCCTTTTTTGAGTCATACTATTCCTTCATGTATACTAGTAATTCTTCATCTATTTTTCAGGTTTTTTTTTCTGTTAGATATTGCACATTTTTTCTACTTTTTTTAAGTCTTTTTACTTTGTCAAAGTATCTGTCTTTTTTTCTTAATGGTTCATGAAATCATTACATTTTCTTAACCTAATTAATTTGTAAGGAGTTATTTATATAGTTTTCCTTTTATAAAAAATATTATTTTTTTATTTTCAGTTTACAACATTCAATTCCACAAGGTTTTGAGTTTTACATTTTTCTCCCTTTCCCTTTCCTCTCCCCTCCCCCCTCTCCAAGATGACACAGAACGTGATATAGGCTTTATATATACATTTTCCATCATAAGTCTTTTGAAGCTGTCTTAGAACCTTGCATTGCTGAGAACTAAGTCTATCAAAGTTAGTCATTGCACAATATGTCTGTAACTGTGTACAAACTGTTATCCTGGTTCTTCACCCGTCACTCAGTTTCAGTTCACGCAAGTCTTTCCAGGTTTTTCTGAAGTCTGTCTGATCACCATTGCTTATGGTATAATAGTATTCCATTACATTCATATCCCACAACTTGTTCAGCCGTTCTTCAAATATTGGGCATCCAATCAATTTCCAATATTTTCCACCATAAAAAAGAGCTGCTATAAATATTTTTGTACATGTAGTTGCTTTGCCCATTTGTATGATTTCTTTGTGATACAGCCCTAGAAAGGGTAGGAGTTACTTCTTTCAGAGAATTTGTGTGAGTCTTTTAATATATGACCAATCCTGGTCAAATTCAAAACTTCAAATTCAAAAATTCAATTCAAAAATTAATATTTCCCCCAATTTATTTATATTTAGCTTTCAATATTCACTTTGATAAGTTTTAAATTTTCTTCCCCTCCCCCAGCCATTATCCCCAGGATAATGCAATCTGATATGGGCTCTATGTGTCCATTCCTATTAAACACATTTTCACATTATTCATGTTGTACACATAAATTATAAAGAAGTGGAGAAATTATGAGAATGAAAAAGCAAAACAATATAAAACAAAAAAGAAAATAGTCTGCTTTGCTCTGCATTCCAACTCCATGGTTCTTTCTCTGGATGTGGATGGCATTTTTCATTGTGAGTCCCTTGGAATTGTTTTGGGTTCTTGTGTTGCTGAGAAGGGCTAAGTCTATCAGAATCAGTCACTGTACACTGTGGCTGCTTCTGTGAATAAAGTTCTCCTGGTTCTGTTCACTTCACATCAGTTTGTATAAGTCTTCCCAGGATTTTCTGAAGTATGCCTGTTCATCATTTCTTATAGCATAACAGTATTCCATTACATTCATATACCACAATTTGGGTGTAGGGTGTGTTCAGGAAGGACCAGTACCTTTGGTGTGATGGCTGCTGAGCCCTTTTAGGGCTCTTTCCACCTTTGGTATCCACCTGTTCCACCCAGCTCTCACTTGTGGCTCCAAAAAGCTGCAGCATGTGCAGTGGCCATGCCTAGTAAACCAAATCAGCAGAAGGGCCAAATTAGGTTGAGAGTAACCAAGGGAACTGAAAGCCATTTGTGAGTTAGTGGGGTATCTACCCCAAACATGTGAAAACTTCCCCTGGTGGAATGGGCAGATGAGAATAATTTGTTCCAACAGAAATGAAGGCAGCTGAAGCAGGACATGTGGAGTTCTTAGAGCTTGGTTAGACACCAAAGATACCAAGGTCATCCACAGCATCCTGAGCCATCACCAGCCATCTTGATGCTGTCCTGCCACTGGACTATGATGACTGGAGGAGAGAGTGAGGCTGATGACTTTGTGCAACTCTGCCTCACTTAAACTCAATTTACACACAAATCAAAAGACATCACCCATACTATTTTACTATTATGCCTCAAAGTCCAGTGGTGACAGGCAAGTGATAAAACAGCAGGTGTGGATACACTGGGAACTGTAGTCACAACTCTCCACACAGGCAGCACAGGCCATAGGGTAGTTTCTCATTGGAAGCAGCAGTGGGACTTTGCAGCCCCCTGGGTGTCTGAGAAGCCTTTTAAGGATCATACTGCTCACTTCCTGGTGTGAAGAAGGAGGCTACAAAAGGTGCCCTAAAAGATGTCTGCTTATACAGCCCTGGCTGGATTACCATGGCAGGCAGGTAATCCCACTATGTGGTTGAAACACAAAAAAATTCACAAAATGTACAAAAACATCTGCAAAGATGACTCCACTCACCATCAGCACATGGAATGCATGAACATTTATAGACAACACAAAATCCAGTAGACCTGAAACACAAGCTGCTCCTGTTGAAAGAGAATTCAACAGGTGTTGGATCCAAATAGCATCTTTGAGTGAAACAAGCCTGCAAATGAAGGCCAGCTTACTGAAGTTGGAGCTGGATACACATTTTATGGAGTGGTCATAGTGAAAGGGAGTGCCATGAAGCTGGTATAAGTTTTGCAATCAAAACTAATCTAGTCAGCAAGTTGGTATGCCTGCCAAAAGGAGTGAATGATAAGCTTATGACAATGTAATTGCCACTTGCGGAAAAAGGCCATGCCACCATCATCAGTGCCTATGCTCACATCATGATGAACCCTGATGAGGTCAATGAAAAATTTTATGAAGACTTAGAGACTCTTATCATCAATGTGCCAAAAGAGCACAAGCTTATAATCTGGGTGAATTTAATGCTAGAGTAGGCTCAAACTACCAGACTTGGCAGGGAGTCCTAAGGTGGAATGGAGTTGGAAACAGCAACAGCAATGGTCATTTACTGCTGAATACCTGTGCATCTCAACATCTCATCACCAAAACATTTTTCCATTTACTTAAACTCAATACCTCATGGATGCACCCTAGCAGCAAACATTGGCATCTAATAGACTATGTGGTTATAAGGAGAAGAGACAAAGAAGATGTGAAAGTGATAAAGATGATGTGTGGTGCAGAGTGCCAGACAGATCATAGACTTATTCTTTCCATGCTAAATATTCACATTCATCAGAAGTGCTGCCCCCAAGGCAAAATAACTACCAGAAGAATGAATGTCAACAAATTAGAGCTCTTCTCTGAGAATGAACATTTTTTTGCTAACTTGGAAGGCAAGTTGAGCCAACACATAGTTGGCAACAGTGGAGAAGAAAAGGAGTGGGTAGCTTTCAGAGATTTGGTGTACAGTACTGTATTTGCTCATCTAGGTCAGAACACTCACAAACACTAAAACTGGTTTGATGAAAATGATGGAGAAATTCAGAAGTTGCTAAACAAAAAATGAGAATTCCCCAGGATTTACCAGCAGAATAGTCCATCCACCTCTAAGAAGGCAGCATTTAATTCCATCAAAAGCAAAGTACAAGCAAAACTTAGAGAGATGCAGGATTCCTGGCTCAATAAGAAGGCAGAAGAAATTCAGTTTTATATTTATAATAATAATGTGAAACACTTTTATGATTCCCTGAAGCTTTTTATGGACCAAAAACATATAGGGCATAGCAACTACTCAGTGCTAACGGAGCCACATTGATTAGTGAGAAGGACATGATTCAAGAGGGATGGGCTGAACGCTTCTGTAGTGTTCTCAATAGACCATTATATATCAATCAATTCTGGTGCCATTGACCATTTACATCAGGTTGAAGTCAATTCCTCTTTAACTGAATTTCCAAATGAAGAAGAGGTTTTGAGAGCCATTACATTCCTTTCATGTGGCAAAGCACCTGGTGCTGATTGTATTCCAGCTGAGATTTCCAAGATAGGGGGACGATTGCTAATACAAAAGTTGACTGAAATTTTTCAGGTTATATGGCAAGAAGAGATTATTCCCCAGGAGTTCAAGGATACCTCCATTGTCCATCTCTATAAGGGTAAATGGAATAGATTGTCCTATGACAATCACAGGGGCATCTCTCTCTTAGTCATTGTTGGCAATATTCTTTCTAGAGTCCTCTTTAATAGGCTGATCCTTCACCTGGAAGTTGGTCATATACCTGAAAGTCAGTGTGGTTTCAGAAGGTGCTGAAGAACAATCAATGTGGTGTTTGCAACTCCAGGAAAAATGCCAGGAGCAGAACAGAGGATTGTATACAATGTTTGTAGATGTGACCAAGGCATTTGATACTGTTAGTCATGAGGGTTTATGGAAAATTATGTCAAAGCTTGTTATCCAGAGAAGGTCATTAGTATTGTACGTCAATTTCATGATGGCATTGTTGCCAGGGTTCTGGATAGTCAACAATGATCTTGTGCTTTCCCAGTCATCAGTGGAGGGAAACAGGGTTGTGTGCTTGCTCTCATGATTTTTAGCATGATGTTTTCAGCCATGTTGTCAAATGCTTTCAGTGAGGATGAATGTGGTATCAAGGTCAACTACCATTCTGATGGAAAGTTCTTCAATTTGAAAAGCCTACAAACGAAGACCAAAGTGGAGGGAGTGTTGATACATGATTTTCTGTTTGCAGATTATTGTGCACTTCACGCAGCCTCTGAAGCTGAGATACAACAAAGTATGTATCAATTCTCTGCTGCTTCTGCTAATTTTGGCCTAATAATTAACACCAAGAAAACAAAGGTACTCCATCAGCTACCACCACACTATCCATATATGGAACCATCAGTTACAATGAATGGAGAAGTTTTGAATTCAGTGGATAAGTTCATTTACCTTGGTAGTGTACTTTCCAGGGATGTACACATTAACAATGAGGTTGATGCATGCATTGCCAGAGCTAGCTCACTGTTTGGTAGGCTCTGAAGAAAAGTGTGGCAGAGAAGAGGTATTAGACTGACCACCAAATTGAATTTCTATGGAATCCTTGTGCTGACCTCATTATTGTATGCCTATGAAAGATGGACAGTCTACCAGTGCCATTGCTTTCATTTGAATGGTCTTTGGAAGATTCTAGGGATCATCTGGCAGGGTAAGGTACCAGAAGATGATGTCCTCGCTCGAGCTGAACTGCCAAGCATTCAAACTATGCTTCAGAGAGCCCAAAATCGATTGACTGGCCACATTGTTTGAAAGCAAAATGTATGCTTGCCGGAAAGACTATTTTATGGAGAACTCACATGGGGCAAGCAATCACATGGTGGCCAGAAGAAGTGATACAAGGACACTCTTGGTGTCTCTCTTAAAACTTTGGACTTAACTGTACAACATGGGAGATCCTGGAGCAGGACCACTCAGCATGGTGAGCCCACATCAGAAAAAGTGCTGTGGTCTATGAGCAAAGCAGAATTGGGATAGCACAAAGGAAAAGTAGGATGTGCAAATTTGGAGTAACCACCTCAAATATTCACATGGAGTATCTATGTGCAGTCTCTGGTAGAGCATTCAGAGCTTGCATTAGTCAGATTAGCTACAGTTGCTCACCCTGAAACTTTTCATGGTGATTTCATTTTGGTCCTCTTTGAGAACAAAGGACAGCAACCATTCCACAATTTATTTTGTCATTCCCCAATTGATGGACTTGCCCTCAATTGCCAGTTCCTTATCATCACAAAAAGAACTACTATAAATATTTTTGTACACGTGGATCATTTTTCCATTTTTATGATCTCTTTGGGATACAACCCTAGAAGTGGTGTTGTGGGACCAAAGTGTATGAAAATTTTTATAGCCCTTTGGATATTTTTGTAAATTGCTCTCTAGAATGATTGGATAAGCTCACAACTCTACCCACAATGAATTAATGTTCCAACTCTTCCACATCTTGTTCAACATTTGTCATTTCCCTCTTTTGTCATGTTTGCCAATCTCATAGATGTGATGTATCTCAGAGCTGTTTTTATTTGCATCTCATTAATCAATAGTGATTTAGAGCATTTCTTCATATGACTATAGATATCTTTAATTTCTTCCTCTGATAACTGCCTATTCATATTCTTTGACCATTTATCAATTGCGGAATGATTTGTGTTCTTGTAAATTTGACTCAGTTTTCTATATATTTTAGAAATTAGACTTTTATCAGAAATATTAGTTGTAAATTTTTTTTCCATTTTTCTGCTTCCCTCTTAATCTTGGTTGCACTGGCTTTGTTGGTGCAAAACTTTTCAATTAAATGTAGTAAAAATTATCCATGTTGCATTTCATAATGTTCTCTCTTGTTTGGCCATAAATTCTTCCCTTCTCCACAAACCTGACAAAGTATTCCTTGCTCCCCTAATTTGTTTATAGTATCAGCCTTAATACCTAAATAATGTGCCCATTTGGACTTTATTTTGGCATATGTTATTAGACATTGGTCTACAGCCAGTTTCTGCCATACTATTTTCTAGTCTTCCCAGAAGTTTTTGTTGAATAGTGAATTTTTATCCCAGAACCTGGGATCTTTGGGTTTATCAAATAGTAGATTGTTGTAATCATTGACTACTGTGTCTTGTTCACACAATCTATTCCACTGATGCCCCACTCTGTTTCTTAGTCAATATCAAGTAGTTTGTATGATTGCTGCTTTATAATACAGCTTAAGATGTGATATGACTAGGCCATGTTCCCTAGCATTTCTTTTGATCAATTCCTTTGATATTCTGGAACTTTTGTTCTTCCAGATGCATTTTGATATTTTCTTTAGCTCCATAAAATAATTGTTGTTAGTTTATTTGGTATGGAATTGAATATGTACATTAATTTAGGTAGAATTATCATTTTTATTATAACTAACTCTGATTTTTAAGGAGTTATTTTCTTCAGTATTTTTGTGCCTCTTTTACCAAGGTCTTAATTTTCTTTCCTTAATTTTCTGCATAACTATCACGGCTTTAACTTTTTTTTCTGTAAATTCATTTGATTTTTAAAGTCTTTAATTTTGTTCTTTTATGTGTCTTTATTTAGATCTTCTAAGAATTCTTATTGGACTTGTATACAATTTGCATATTTATCTGAGGATTTTCTTATAGAAATTTACAAGTCATTGTGTTCTTTTGATTTTGTGTCATTACTTTTTCTGTTACCAGAGTAGCTTTATATTGTTAGGTTTTTTGTTGTGGTTCATTTTTCAATGTTTCTTGACTTTTGGATTTCATATGAGAGTTGAACTTTCCTCACCTTTAGGGATGGAAAGGTGTCTGACCTGGTCTTTTCTTTTTTGTGCCCTTCTGCTGCTTTCAAAGCTGCAAGTTTTTGGTACTTCCATTGTTGTGTGATCCGGGGAGAGGTCTGGTCACCTCGTTCTTGATTTGTACTCTAGTCCTTGTGCAGTTAGGTCCCCTACTCTCTTGCAACTGTAATAGCTCCTCTCCACTCTAGAATCAAGACCCAGAACTGGGTAACAGGCAACAAAGCTACCAAATGGCACCGAATCCTGCACCCATTGTTAGTATAGGGCTCCCCTGGGATTTTTTTCTGATACAGTGTTCAGATCCCTTATTATTTCTGAACTCTGTACTCCCTGCTTCTGCTACAACCATAGATTACCGTCAATGACTCTTCTACCACACTCCTTGCCAGCCCCTACCCTAGAATCTGAATACCTCTATTTCGGGGTTTCAAAGTGTCCCTGGCCTGGGAAAATGATACACCATGATTTTTATGGTTGGTTTTTCCCACTCAGAATTCAATTTGGTGTGGGATTTTTTTAGTAATATTTTATGTTTTCTTCAATTACATGTAAAGACAATTTTAAATTATTTTTAAGTTTTAAGTTCCAGGTTCTATCCTTTTCTCCCTCTTGATCCCCCTTTTCTAAGACAGTAAGCAACCTGCTATAGGTCATACATATACAATGATATAAAACATTTCTGTTAACTACTAACTTTCTAACTATTGGTAACTTGCTGGCCTTCTATGAGCATTAGTTTCTTTAGCCATGAAATGTTGATAATTTTAATCTGTTCTCACAAAATTGTAAGGCACATGCTTCATAAATCTTAAAGTGACACATAAGTGCAAGTTTGCCAACATCATTAGCAGAAGAGACATCCTTTAATAGTGGCTAGAGAAGTAACTAGTTTTAGAATGAAAATCTGTACAATCTCCCACTGAAACGTTAATTATATGATCTTGGGCAAGTCATTGAGCTTCTCACTATCTAAGACTGTAATCTTTAGATAACTAGATCTTTATAATCTGAAGAAGTTCAACATGTAACTTTCTAATACAGATGAAATTATAGTGTAGACCCAACAAACAAACAAAAACACTAGAAATCCAAATAATGTTTGTAGTTCAACATAATTAGTATGAAACTGAGTTTCAATTTTTTTAGCTAAGGTAAAAATAATCTTGGCAAAAAACGATGTTACCCAATAAATATTTGCTTACTTGATTTGAGAAATAACGGGGTTTTTTTAGGCCTAAAATCTAAAACTGAACAGTTATATTTATTACATTCACAATAGCATTGCTCCCGTCCTGGCTTCACTGACTCTATGTAAAGATTTTGAGATTTGGAGCTTGCTTCAAGAAGTGGTTAGCAAATATCTCTATACAGCCAGTTGGAGAAAAAAAAAACATAATGCATTCTACAGTAATAGAATATACACTATTTTTTTTCAAACTCATATTTTATTTGATTCCAAATTAATATGTGAAGTTTCCTAAAGGGTTGTTTATTATTGGTCAATGTAAGTTTTCACACATACCCCATCCCAGAAAGAGTACAGGTGTTTTGTTTAATAATTTCCTCCTCAGTCTTTCAGTTCTTTAGTAAGACTAGAAATACAAAGATATTAACAAGAAAGTAATGATTATAATTCTGTGAGCTTCGAAAGAATAATTGCAAAGAAAATGATCCTTCCCTTAAATGCCTATCTTTTGGTGAGTTTGCAATATTTCAATGAATCTGAATAAATCTATTGAGCTCTGGGTAAGATAAGATGTATTTTAAAGTCCTTTAAGCTTTTGTTGTTTTTAAAATCTTAAATGAAATGCTTAACTCTCTTTAGATGCATGACACCATCCATCACAATTTTATAGTTAGACACATAATAATGTATAATCTCAGCTTGCTGTTCACTTGTAAAAATGGGAATAGACTTCAAGAAATAAGCAATTTCCCAACAGAAAATTGGAAATTCTACCAACCAGTTCCAGGTGACCTGCCATCAATCAGTGTTAAATTCTCTAGAGCTATTGCTGAAGGGTACTGCTATTAGTAAAGGGCTTCACCTGGTGTCTAATGGTATATAACAAACACATAGAAGAGATACAGGAGTCCTAAGAAGCTATAATTATTAACTTTCTGCAGAAATTTTGCCTGGCAATTGAGAAATAGAGAGATTTTTATAACCTCTATGCCATTTACACTTATTAAAACATCTGGGATTTTTTTGAGAAATTTGTTTAAATGATTTTGCCTTGCAGTTAAATTAAATTAGCTGACAAAATATTTTTTATTATTATTAAAATGTTTAATGTGGGTATTCAAAATTATGTGCCATTATTTGGAGTTTGTACTAATATGACAATTATTCAGGTTCTGAATTTAAATAATAAGTTCACATTTGCCATAAAACTCCTTGTACAATATTACTAAGTAATTATGATTAATGTCTGGAATGTAATGAATGTTCCATGGTTCTCAGTTCCTTATTTGCTTGAGAGAGTACATTAGAAATTCAGTAAAAAATGTAAGTTCTCACTCCCTCTGCAAAGGTAGTGATGGGGTTATTTTAATGCTAGCGAATTTAATACTTCAGAAAAGAAAGAGCAATTGTGGAGAACCCAGACCAAGCAGATCAATCATAATGGATTTTGGATACCAAAAGGCAGAGATAGGAAAATTGATCTATTCATTGTTTTCACAAATGGAAACCATTCTGAGATAAAGATCTAATGGCAAAGCAGACATGACAGTTCCCTGACTTGCAAAAATATAAAGACTGAAGCAAAAGACTTTACCATGAATCTTCACAGATTTCTAGTATAGTGCCATATTGGATTGCAGATTATGCTTAGTTCATTTCACAGAAGTATTTTAATCCTATCAGAACAGGGATCCCAGGTCCCAAACCTAAGGCTTTGGCAGATAACCACTTGAAAGTAGTCCGTGTTGTTCAGCATGACTCACAATGGCTTAAATATGCTTGATCGTGGAATAATGATTAATAGGTCCAAAGCCATGATTTGAATCCCCACAAAGGATGGAAATTGAAAAGAGATGCAATTAAATTTCACCTCTAGATTTGATTCTTAAAAGGAGAAGTTGATTAGTGAAGTAGAAGGAAAAAAACATTAGGAAAAAAAAGTCTGGCATCCAAGAGTTCATAAAGAAAATAACCAGAGTAAATCATGTCCTATAGGTTTGAAAACAGTAGATTTTTTAAAAATGCCTAATTGATAGGTTTTGGTTTTATGTTATCTGCATTTCCCAATTAATTTCTCCCTCCTATCCCAGAAAATATTTATTTTAACAATGAATAAAAAAGGAGAAAAACAGGTTAGCAAAATTGACTTTTTAAGAGTCTATTATTATACCATTGTTCCAAATCCATAACTCCCCATTTCTCCAAATAAATTGGTGGAGGTGCCCTCTGAAGCTTCTTCTTTGGGACCACATTTAGTCATTATCATCTCAAAGCATTTACTTTTTATTCTTTGTTATCTCTTTTATTTATGGTGTTGTAGTCATTAGGTGTTGTGTGTGTTCATCTGAAGAAGACCATGCCATCAGAGAAATGATGACATGACTTGCACTTGACTTTGTTTTGAGTGAAGGAGGGCTGTGCAGGACACCAGCCTCACTTCTCCTCCAGAGCCACATGAATTCAATGACCAGATATTCATCAGGATGACTGGAGTTGACCCAGGATGTGCTGGAAGACCTTGGCAACTTTTGTTTTTATTATTATTTTTTCATCTTTACCAAGTCACTTTATTGGGATGTAAATGGTGGTAGTTTTTTGGTACAGATTATCAAAGGGTCAGATAACCAAAATATGCAGGTACTGAAAGACAGTAGGAGTCACGCCCAGAGTTCCCAGATGTGGGGGAAGCCAGGTGTGGCTTAGCTCTCGTTGTCACGTCTCCAAGGGTGTGCTTGTCAGAAAGATATTCCGCCATGCCAGAATCAGGGGCCCCCATTTTGTGTAGGTTGGTTACATGATCACCCAGTTGTTTGATGGACTTTACCTGTTCATCCAGGTAGTGAGTTTTGATGAAATCACATAAATGGGGGCCATTCTTGTCAGTTGCCAACTTGTGCAATTCCAGTAACAAATGATTGACATTTTTTCCAAGTGCAAAGCACACTCCACTGCATTCAGCCCACTCTCCCTGTCATCTCAGTCGGGTTTCTTGATGTCCTGCTGGAAGATGTGGCCGCCGCGCTGGTTCTGGAGTTTCATCAGCTTCTCAGTGTGCTCCCTCTTCTCATGGGACTGGTGGAAGAAGTACCTGGCAAAGTTCTTCAACGCTATGTCATCTTAGTTAAAATAGTAAGACATGGATAGGTAGACGTAGGAGGGGTAGAGCTCCAGGTTGATCTGGCGGTTGACAGCGGCCTCCGAGTCCTGGTGGTAGTTCTGTGGCACCTGAGAGGGGGATGAGGTGGTTATGGTGGCAGCGGAGGCTGTGCAATGGTGGCGGCTGAGGCTGGGGTGCCTGAGCGGGCTGCTGCGCCAATGGGAGGATGGACGAAGTGTTGGTTAGTGGAGGTGAAGGTGGACAAGTGACTAAGGGCAGCTCTGGCCGGAATAGAGCTGTGGGTTCCATTCAAGCACTGTTGAACCAGGAAGCTGCAGCAACTCCCCTTCCCCGTGCTTCTGGCCAGACCTGGGGAACTTTAGGCCACGGTCTTGGAATGTACTCGCTTAGGGTGAGGCAACACCCATTTATTGAATAGGCCTGTTTAAGAACTAACCAGTCTGTAATGAATATAGATGCAAAAATGTTAAATAAAATTTTAGCAAAAAGAATACAGCAACTTATCATGAGAATAATACATTATGATCAGGTAGGATTCATACCAGGAATGTAGGGTTAGTTCAATATTGGGAAAACTATTAGCATCATTGATCATATAAACAACAAAACTAACAGAAACCACATGATTATCTCAATAGATGCATAAAAAGCTATTGAAAAAATACAACACTCATTCCTATTAAAAATACTGGAGAGTATATTAATAAAGGTAACTTTTCAAAAAATAATAAGCAGTGTCTACCTAAAGCCTTCAGCAAGTATTACATGCAATGGAGACAAGCTCGATTCATTTCCAAAAAAGATCAGAAGTGAAACAAGGATGTCCATTATCATTACTGTTATCCAATATGGTACTATAAATGTTAGCTGTAGCAATTAGACAAGATAAAGAAATTGAGGGAATTAGAACAGGCAAAGAAGAAACTAAGTTATCACTCTTTGCAGATGATATGTTGATATACTTAGAGAATCCCAGAGATTCAGGTAAAAAACTGCTTGAAATAATAAACAACTTTGGCAAAGTTGCAGGTTACAAAATGAACTCACACAAAATCTTCTACATTTCTATATATTACAAACAAATCCTAATAGCAAGAGATAGAAAGAGAAATCCCATTTAAAGCTAGCGTAGACACTATAAAATATTTGGGAGCTTATCTGCCAAAACAAACCCAGGGACTATATGAACACAATTACAAAACACTTTTCCCACAAATAAAGCCAGATCTAACAAGTGGAAAAACATGAGTTGCTTGTGGGTAGGCTGAGTCAATATAATAAAAGGGACAATTCTACCTAAATTAATTTACTTATTTAATGTCATACCAATCAAACTAGCTGATAATTATTTTCTAGAGCTGGAAAAAATAATAACAAAACTCATCTGGAAGAACAAAAGTTCAAGAATAGCAAGGAAACTAATAAAAAGAAATGCTAGAGAATCTTAAATTGTATTATAAAGCAGCAATTATCAAAACCACTTGGTACAGGCCAGAAGGGTAGACAAATGGAATAGGCTAGGTATTCAAGACACAGTAGTCAACGAATATAGCAATCTATCGCTTCACAAACCCAAGGACCCTGGCTTCTGGGATAAGAACTCATTCTTTGATAAAAACTGCTTGGAAAACTAGATAAAAATGTGGCAGAAACTAGGCATACACCAATACCTGACACCATACACAAGAATAAAGTCCAAATGGGCACATGATCTAGGTATAAAGATTGAAACTATAAACAGATAAGTGGAGCAAAGATTACTGTATTTATCAGATTTAAGAGAAAGGAAAGAATTTTTGATTAAAGAAGAGGTAGAAAGCATTATTAAATGCAAAATGGATAATTTTGATCGCATTAAACTGAAAAGTTTTTGCACAACCAAATCTAGTGCGACCAAGATAAAGAGGGAGGCAGAAAACTGGAAAACAATTTTTGCGACTAGTGTCTGTGATAAGTCCTCATTTCTATAATATATAGAGAACTGCATCAAATGTACAAGAATACAAGTCATTCTCCAATTGATAAATGGTCAAATATATGAACAGGCAGTTTTCAGAGGAAGAAATTAAAGATATCTGTAATCCTATGAAAAAATGCTCTAAATCACTATTGATTAGAGAGATGCAAATCAAAACAACTCAGATATCACATCACATCTATCAGATTGGCTAACATGGCAGAACAGTTAGATGATAAATGTTGGAGAAGATATGGGAGAGTTGGAACACTAATTCATTGTTGGTGGAGCTGTGAGATGATCCAGTCATTCTGGAGAGCAATTTCAAACTATGTCCAAAGGGCTACAAAAATATGCATGCCCTTTACCCAGCAATATTGCGTCTAGGACAGTATCCCCAAGAGATCATGTCTCACATGTACAAAAATATTTATAATAGCACTGTTTGTGGTGGCCAAAAACTGGAAATCAAGGGGATGTCCATCAATTGGGGAATGGCTGAACAAATTGTGGTATATGAATGCAATGGAATACTATTGTGCTATAAGAAATTATGAAAAGGAATACTTCAGAGAGGCCTGGAAAGACTTATTTGATGTGATGCTGAGTGAAAGGAGCAGAACCAGTAGAACTTTGTGCACAGCAACAACCACAGTGTGCAAGAGTTATTGTTTTTTCTGGTGACTTGGAACTTCATTACAATGCAAGGAGTTAAGAAAATTCCCAATGGTCATTTAGGGCAAAGTACCATCCACATCCAGAGAAAGAACTATCAACTCAATCACAGAGTGTAGCAGATTATTTTTTTGTATGTGTATCACATTTTGGTTTGTTATATGATTTCTTCCATTCACTTTAATTCTTCTATACAGCATGACTATAGTGAAAATGTATTTAATAGGAATATATGTGTAGAACCTATATAAAATTGTATACTGTCTCAGGGATGGAGGGAGGGAGGGAGGAGGATGGAGGGAGGGATGGGGAAATGATCTAAGTTATATGGTACGGATTATAGAAACACTGAAAATAAATAAAATTAATGCAGAGCTAGCCAGGGCATGGCCCTTTAATGAGGCCAAGACAGAGAAAGGTATCAGGCTAACAGGGAAACAGCAACAGTTACCATTGGTAATCACTCTAAAGCTTGGAGGGTCTAGAAGAGCCCTTAGGCAGGGGCCCCTTTGTGTCCCAGCTTCACGGTGAAGTAGGTTTAAGGTTTTGGGAAAGGAAAGGACAGGACAAGACAGGATAAGTCAGAGGAGAGGAGAGGGAGAGGAAAGGGAGAGAAGAGGAAGAAGAAATAAGCCAGTAAACCCAAGTCAACTGGGCATCTTTTGGCCATCCAAATTTACCTTCCTTTGGAGAGGAGACAGAAGGAGTGGGGTAGTACACAGGAAAGGAGGAGGAGTTGGAGACCCAGCAAGTTGGGTCTGCATTAAGCCAGCTGCATCTACTCACAGGATTGTGTAGTCATTAGTTATACTGCATTCCTGGACAACTAGTTTCACTTTGGATCAATTAGTATGTATCTCCTGCTTTTGTGTTCATAATACACAGTTTCTAACAAAACAGTAATATTATAATATAATGATATTTAACAGGTTCTCTGAAGCTACTCTTTCAACTACCATCTCTACTGGTGGCCCAGGTCTTTACAGCAATACTGCTACTTTTCCCCCCAAAGTTGAGGACAGGGGTGGGGAAAGTGCAGCTTGGAAGCCACATGTGACCTTCTGAGTCCTTGGGCGTGACCTTTTGACTGAGTCCAAGTTTTACAGAACAAATCCTTTTATTAAGGGGATTTGTTCTATGTAGTTTAGATTCAGTCAAAGGGCCATAGTTGAGGACCTAGAGGGCCATATATTGTCTTGAAGCAGCAGGTTCCCTACATCTGATCTAGGAGTAGCATTGAGTTGTCCCTCTAATCACTCTTTTGCTTTATTCCAGGATTATCTGTTGCTATTAATTGAACAGATGGTTAGTTCCTTTTTTTTAGAATGAGGTTATTTACTAATATACAATGGAAAGAAAATATGGTACAAAATATCCCTATAATCCTCCCAAAAATCTGTGACATATTTGCCAACTAATACACGTTGAGGCAGAAGAAAGAGTGTTGAAACTTCAAGTCCACATGGTGAAGTGGTAACTCAGATATCCTGATTGTTTGAAGTTTATTATCCTCTTCAAGAGGGTCTTGTGAAATTCCATATACACATGTTGTGGGTCCTGGTAGAGTCTTTTTTTAAAGACATATTTGTTGAGCATCATGATCAAACTATTACATTTAGCAGTCAACAATATGGGTGCAAAAAATAAATCTACATTAAAACCCTTTGTTGGAATGCTATGCACTTTTCATAGAACAGAATCTAAAATAATATGTTATACAACTAGTCACAAATAAAGTCTTGGTTTTGTTTTTTTGCCCATACACAAAATGTATTGTCTAAAACATGTCTCTTCTTATAGTAGCTAGGCCTTGCCACCATGGTGCTTGACTTAGTTCACAAGTCTGTTGTAACCTGTAACTTCCCTGTTACTTTTCGTTCTCTCCTCTCTTTCTAAGCTTTGTTTCGTAACAGTAATTAAAATCTTCTGTCACTGCGTAACTACTGCTACTCCTGGACTCACCATAGCCATCTTGGTTATGTGGTTTGACAAACCATTGGTCCCTACTCTTCATAAGAGCCCGAGTTCCTGCCTCCAAAGTTACTACCCTTCATGGGACCAAAATTTGAAGACAGACTGTTGTTGCCAAAGTCATTGTGGCTTCCACCACCTCCAACATTGCTTCCATCATCTCCAAATCCGTTGTAGCTATACTCTTGATTTCCTCCATGTCCTCTCTCATCATGACTGTGCCAAAACCACCATGAATGATGACTGAAGTTCCCATCATGGCCAAAGTTATCATTTCTAACAAAGCTACCTCCACAGCCACTACCAAAGTTTCCAGAAGCACTTTGGCCTGTTTGACTAGATGAAGCACTGGACACATCTTGCTTGGACATAATTTTCCTTATTTCACAGTTGTGGCCATTCATAGTAGGATATTTTTGAATGACAATCTTAGCGGGAGAGTCATGATCATCAAAAGTAATAAAATCAAAGCCCCTCTTTTTTGTCACTGCCTCCCTCAGTAATGATTTCAATCACTTCAATTTTTCCACATTGTTCAAAATAGTCACTTAAAGGCAGAGCCAAGATGGCAGAGTAGAAAGATGTATATACTCTAGCACTTCCCCCACAGCCCACAAAATACCTGTAAAAATGCCTCTCAACAAATTCTAGAGCAGCAGAAGCCACAGAACAACAGAGTGAAAGAGGTTTCCAGCCAAAGGTAATCTGGAAGGCTGATAGGAAAGGTCTATCTAATGGAGCACTGAATGGAGCAGAACCCAGCTCTTGCCATATGGCACTGGGAGGAACAGGACCTGAACAGACATCTGGGGCAGAGTTCCCAGCGAGGAGGGTCCCAGAACCCACAAGTGACAAAGAAAGCACCAAAAGTCAGTGTGGGAGGGCTTTCCCAGTTGGGTGAGAGGGGAACAGGGCTCCTCAAGCAATAGCCCTAGGAGACAGCAGCAACAGAAGCAGATATGCATGCAGCTACAGTGGCTGGGAAGCAACCTAAATCCATTGTCCAGGCAGCTCAGCTTAAAGTCTAAGGTGGTATAGAGCAGCTACTCTAAATCTCAGCCCTGAGTGACAGCCCTGCCACCACCCAAAGCCCCTGGGAATCAAGTAGCTGAGTTGAATCTTAGTCTTGAACATGGTCCTGGGGAGAAAAGGGACAACAGGACCATCTTCTTGACAAAAGATTCAGAAGTCAAGTAACTGACTGGGAAATAGCATGCACCCTCAGTAGGTATGCCTTAACTACAACAAAATAGAACAGTTTTATAACAGTAAAACTATATTAATGGGAACCCTCAACTTTCCTCTCTTAGAAAGACAAATCTAACCACAAAGTAAACAACAAAGAAGTTAAGGAGGTGAAGAGAATTTTAGAAAGGTTAGATATGATAGACCTCTAAAGAAAATTGATTGGGAATAGAAACGAGTACATTTTCCCACTCAGGCATATATAGCATCTTCACAAAACTGATGGCATGAGGGCATAAAAATTTCAAAGCCAAGTGAAGAAAAGTAAAAATATTAGATGCATCGTTTTAAGACCACAATGAAACAAATTTATTTTCAATATAGGGCTAAGAAAATAGATTAAAAATTAGAAACTGGAGGGGAGGAGCCAAGATGATGGAGTAGAAAGACTCGCGTATGTTAGCTCTGAACACGCAGCCCATAAATTTTCTGTAAAAAGAACTCCCCACAAATTCTGGAGCAGTGCAATCTGCACAGCAATGCAGTGGAGCAGATTTCCGTTCCAGAGAGCCCTGAAAAACCGCCACAAAAGGTCCATCGTGCACCGTACAGCAGAGCCCACGCCTGGCCGTGCAGCCCCGAGAGGAGCAGATCCGAGCAGGCTTCAGGGACAGAATCTTCAGCATCCAGGAAGGTCCCTCCACCCACAAGCACTACAGGTCAGTGAGAAAGACTTCTGGGCTGGCCGAAAGGGGAGTGGGGTGTCTCTGTAACTCAGGCCCCCTCAGGAGGCAGAGGCAGCGGCAGAGGCAGAGGTAGACGCAGTGGCAGCCCGGAACTCCCGGAGCAGACAGGAGCTCAGGGCCATTACTGAAGATCTCCACATAAACCCTCTGAGGGAAGCCTGGGAGGTGGCCCTGCCCCCACCTGGGCACCAGAACTTAAGCTCACATCAAATAGCAGCCACGCCACCACTGAAAGCCCTGAAGCTGGGGAGCAGCATTTGAATCTCAGACCCCAAGCACTAGCTGGGCAGTTCTACGCGGGAGTAGAGAGGAATCTCAGAAGTCAAGTAACTGGCTGGGAAAATGCCCAGAAAAGGGAAGAAAAATAAGACCATAGAAGGCTACTTTCTTGGGGAACCGATGTTCCCGCCTTTCATGTATGATAAGAAAGACATAGAAGCCAAGGCCTCTGTACCCCAAACATCTGAAATAGATATCCAATGGGCTCAGGCCATGGAAGAGCTCAAAAAGGATTTTGAAAATCAAGTTAGACAGGTGGAGGAAAAACTGGGAAGAGAAATGAGAGAGACGCAAGAAGAGCATGAAAAAAGGGGCAATACCCTGCTAAAGGAGACCCAAAAAAATACTGAAGAAAATAACACCTTGAAAAATAGGCTCACTCAATTGACAAAAGAGGTTCAAAAAGCCAATGAGGAAAAGAATGCTTTCAAAAGCAGAATTAGCCAAATGGAAAAAGAGGTTCAAAAGCTCATTGAAGAGAATAGTTCTCTCAAAATTAGAATGGAACAGATGGAGTCTAATGACTTTCTGAGAAACCAAGAAATCACAAAAGAAAACCAAAAGAATGAAAAATTGGAAGAGAATGTGAAATATCTTATTGGAAAAACAACTGACTTGGAAAATAGATCCAGGAGAGACAATTTAAAAATTATGGGACTACCTGAAAGCCATGATCAAAAAAAGATCCTAGACATCATCTTTCATGAAATTATCAAGGAAAACTGCCCTGAGATTCTAGAACCAGAGGGCAAAATAAGTATTGAAGGAATCCATCGATCACTGAGTGAAAGAGATCCAAAAAAGAGAAACTCCTAGGAACATTGTGGCCAAATTCCAGAATTCCCAGGTCAAGGAAAAAATATTGCAAGCAGCTAAAAAGAAACAATTCCAGTATTGTGGAAATACAATCAGGTTAACACAAGATCTAGCTTCTACATTAAGGGATCAAAGGGCGTGGAATAGGATATTCCAGAAGTCAAAGGAACTAGGACTCAAACCAAGAATCACCTACCCAGAAAAACTGAGTATAATACTTCAGGGGAAAATATGGTCTTTCAATGAAAGAGGACTTTCAAGCATTCTTGATGAAAAGACCAGAGCTGAAAAGAAAATTTGACTTTCCAACACAAGAATGAGAAGAAGCATGAAAAAGTAAACAGCAAAGAGAAGTCATAAGGGACTTACCAAAGGTGAACTGTTTACATTCCTACATGGAAAGACAATATTTGTAACTCTTAAAACTTTTCAGTATCTGGGTAGTTGGTGGGACCACACACACACATACACACACACACACACACACACACACATGCACGCACACACACATACAAACATGCATGCACATACAGAGAGCACAGAGTGAATTGAACAGGATGTGACCATACCTTAAAAGAAATTAAGGTAAATGGTGAGAGAGAATTGTAGTGGGACGAAAGAGGGTGAAATGGAATGGGGTAAATTATATCTCATTCAAGAGGCAAGCAGGAGACATTTTAGTGGAGGGAAAAAGAGGAGAGCTGAGAAAAAAATATGAAATTTACCCTCATTACATTCGACTAAAGGAAGGAATAAAATGCACACTCGTTTGGGTATGAAAACCTATCTTACAATACAGGAAAGTGGGGGAGAAGGAGATAAGCAGGGTGGGGGGGATGATGGAAGGGAAGGCAATGGGAGGAGGGAGCAATTTGAAGTCAACACTCAGGGAGGGACAGGATCAAAAGACAGAATAGAAACAATGGGGGGCAGGATAGGATGGAGGGAAACACAGTCTTACACATCATGACTATTACTGAAATCATTTGCAAAACTACACACATATGGCCTGTATTGAATTGCCTGCCTTCCCAAAGGGAGTGGGTTGGGAGGGAGGGATGGGGAGAATTTGGAACTCAAAGTTTTAGGAACAACTGTTTAGTCTTGTTCTTGCTATTAGGAAATAAGAAATACAGTTAATGGGGAGTAGAAGTCATCTGGCCCTAAAGGACAAAAGAGAAGATGGGGACAAGAAAAGGGAGGGATGATAGAAGAGAGGGCAGATTGGTGATAGGGAAAATTAGAATGCTCAGTGTATTGGGGTGGGGGGAGGGTATAAATGGGGAGAAAATTTGGAATCCAAAATTTTGTGAAAATGAATGTACACAGTCAAATAAATAAACTTATATTAATAAAAAAATTAGAAACTAAATAATCTAAAACTTAAAATGAGTGGATCAAAGAAAATAACATAAAAACAATCAATAATTTCATTAAAACAAATAACAGCAATGAGATAACATACCAAAGTTTATGGGATACATTCAAGGCAGTACTAAGGGAAATTATATTTCTCTAAATGGTTACAGCAATAAAATAGGAAAAGAATAGGTTGATGAATTTGCCATGTAAGAAAAATAACAAAAACCTAAAATAGGATAAATTAAAATCCCTTAATTAAACACCATAGAGTAAATCCTGAAAACCAAAGGACTGGTGAATAAAATTGATGAATAATGAAAAAAATTGAACTAATAAATAATACTAGGAGTTGGTTTTATGAAAACTAGCCAATAAAATAAACCAATTGGTCAGTCTGATTTTAAAAAATGAAAGAAAAGAAAAAAAGAACAAATGCCAATATCAGAAATTTAAAAAACTGTAATTAGCAAATTATGATGAAGGTAAAACAATATTTAGGAGTTATTCTGCCCAATTATATGGCAAATAAATCTGACAATCTAAGTGAAATGGATGAATATTCACAAAAGCATGAATTGTCCAGATTAATAGGCTATGAAACGGCATACTTAATGCTATCTTAGAAAAAGAAATTTAGTAAAGCCATAAAATAGCTCAGAGGACCAGATGATTCACAAGAGAATGCTACCAAACACTTAAAGAACAGTTAATATCAATATGATATAAGCTGTTTGAAATAAAAGAGAATTTTAAAAAAAAACTAATTCCTTCAATTGCACAAATATTTTGCTGATACCTAAACCAAGAAGAGTGAAAACAAAGAAAATGATAGACCAAATTCCCTAGTGAATACTGAAGAAAAATTTTAAAATAAAACCCCAGCCACAAGAATACATTAATATGTCACAAAGATCATACATGCTGATCAGATGGTATATAAACCAGGAATGAAGGACTTGTTTAATATTAGGAAAACTGTCAGCATTATTGACCATATCAATGATAAGACAAAAAAGAAAATTTGATTATCTCAACAGATGGAGACAAAACCTTTGACAAAATATAATACTCATTATTAAACACACCAAAAAAGCACAAGAATAAAAAAACTTTCTTTAAAATGATAAGGAGTATTCTCTTTCTTTCTTTCTTCCTTCCTTCATTCCTTTCACTCTCTTTCTTTTTTTTTTCTTTCCTTCTCTTTTCTAAAAGACTAAATCTTAAACTTATTTCACTCTGGAGCTCATAGATTGGAACACAATAAGTCCATAACGAAGCACCACTTAATGACTATTTTTGTGGCCCTTCTGGCTCAGTGAAGGCCAATGGTAACTATTTTTCTTTTGACCAGAAACCCTGAGCGTTTTCCCCTCCCAATTAGATTTTTTTTTTAGATTAATGCATTCGCAACAGAGCCAACATTTCAGAGTAAAGGCAGGGACTTGCTTGACCTCTCCTCCAAATCCCTCCAAATACCTGTAAAATGACTCTAAACAAATTCTAGAACTACAGAACCCACAAAATAATAGAGTGAAACAAATCTCCAGCCCAAGGAAACCTGGAGGGTTGCCAGGAGGGGAACTTATCATTCCAGGCTTGAAACCAAGCACAGTCTGGCCTGGTCTGTGACAGCACAGACATAGTTGGAGCATGAGTCAGGGTACTGAATCACTGGTAGCTGTGACAGTTTCCAGACTTCTCAACTCACAAATGCCAAAGAAACATAGTAGGTCAGTGAGAAAATTCTACAGGACCTGGGTGAAAGAGGAGATTGGTCTGACTGAGGTCAAGCCCCAGGCCCTGGGTGGTGGAGGTGGTGGTGGTGGTGGTGGCAGTGGCAGTAGCAGCAGCAGTGGCTGCTTCTGGACCTCTGGGCCCACAGACAATAGGGGATGGATCAGCTGATAAAAAAAACCCTGAAATCCAGTACAGTACCTCTACCCTCACCCCACCCCCACTGGAAGTAGAGTTCTACCTTTACAAAGAGTTAGATAGTCAAGTATTTGGCTGGGGAAAATGAGCAAACATTGTAAAAAAAATACTTCAGACTATAGAATCTTACTTTGGTGACAAAGAAGATCAAACGATACAACCAGAAAAAAGACAACAAAGTAAGTCAGAGCTCCTACATTAAAAGCCTCCAAGAAAAATATGTATTGGTGACAGGCCATCGAAGAGCTCAAAAAGGATTTTGAAAATGAAGTAAGAAAAGTAGAGTAAAAATTGGGAAAAGAAATGACAGTGATACAAGAAAATCATGAAAAATTATTCAACAGCTTGCTAAGGAGACCCAAAAACTACAGAAGAAAATAACACCTTAAAAAATAGACTAACCCAAATGGCAAAAGGGTTCCAAAAGGTCAATGAAGAGAATTATATCTTAAAAAGCAGAATTGGCTGAATCAAAAAGGGTGTCCAAAGCTCACTGAAGAAAATAATTCCTTAAAAATTAGAATGGAGCAAATGGAAGCTAACGACTTTATGAAAATTCAAGAAATTATAAAATAATACCAAAAGAATGAAAAAAAAATACATGACATGAAATAAATATCTCATGAGAAAAACCACTGACCTGGAAAATATATCTAGGAGAGATAATTTAAAAATGATCAGACTACCTAAAAGTCATTATCAAAAAAGAGACTACAGATCATCTTTTAAAAAATTTTCAAGGAAAACTGCCCTGATATTCTAGAACCAGAGGATAAAATAGAAAGTGGAAATATAATCAAGACAACACAAGGTCTAGCAATTTCTACATTAAGGAAATAAAGGGCTTGGAATATAATTTTCTGGAGGTCAGAGGAGCTAGGATTAAAATCAAGAAACATCTACCCAGCAGAAGATAAGGTATATTAGAGAGTCAACTAAAAACCTAAATGAAATAATTAATAACTTCTGCAAAGTTGCAGGATGTAAAATAACTCTACAACAAATCAATAGTATTTCTATATATTTCCAAGAAAGTCTAGCAGGAAGAGCTAGAAAGAAAAATTTCATCTTCAGACAATACAATATGCTTGAGAGTCTATCTGCTAAGACAAACCCAGGCACTATATATACAAAATTACAAAACACATTTCACAAAAAATCAGATCTAAACAATTGGAAAAATATTATTTGCTGATAGAGAGGCCAGGCCAATATAATAAAATTGACATTTCTATATTAATTTACCAATTTAATATCATATGCTTCAAATTTCCACCAGAAAAAATTGTTATACTGCTAGAAAAAATTATAACAAAATACTAGCAGGGAGATACTACAATATATCACAAAGGTCATATACTGTGATGAGGTAGAATGCAGGGCTGGTTCAATATTATGAAAGGTATGAGCACTAGTTGTTCTGTCATGTCACTTGTGTCTGACATTTTTTAACCACAATTTGGGGTATTGTTGTCCAAGATACTGAAGTGGTTTCTCATTTCCTCCTCCAGCTCATTTTATAGATGAGGAAACAGAACTAAATATTTTTAAATGGCTTTCCCAGGGTCACACATCTTTTAGATTTCTGAGGCTGGATTTGAAATCAGGTCTTCCTGTCTCTAGGTGTATTGCTTTAAGCACTATGCCACCTAAGCTTGGAAGTGGGGGTGATATTCTCTGGAGTTCAGACCAGGCAGAGATGCTAAGGGAAAGTGGAAAGTGAGTTGGAAAGTCCAGATCCTGTTTGCTGTAAAAGAAAGCTTTGGGAGGAATTTCATACTCTATCCTCCAGCTGTCCAATTAGAAGGGAGAAGAAGCTGCTGGTGGAGTATCCAAGGTAAGTCACTAAGCAAGATGATGAAATTTCAGGTGATCAGCTACCCTGGGTGGAGCAAAATGTTAGGTGGAGTTGAGACCAAGTATATAGAACTACTAATGGAAAGTGGAAAGTTTGGTTAAGCTTTTAATTTATTCCACTCTGACTCTCAGGTGGTGCATTTTTCTTTAAGAATTCACCAATTCCCACCTTCTGTCTCAAAGATCATAACTCCAAATCACTCTCAGTGCTGAGAAGACACTACTTGTTTCTCTGAACTACAAATCACAAGATTCCAGTCAGTCCTCAAACCTCTTTAATACTTGTAAAAGAGAAATGTTTCTCTTTCCAAACAGCTTCCTAATTTCTAAATCAGTGTAATGGGATATTGAAGACCATATTCCATGAATGAAAGTAAGGTCTTCAAAGCCTGGTTGTGCAAATATTTGGAAACTATGAGGCTGCAGCGCCCCAGGACAAGGCAGTCACTCTTTCCTGTTCTTGAATGAAGAGCACTTCTGCCTTAAGAAATGGGGAAAAAAGAGGTAGCAGTTTGGTAGTTTAGCTACTGTATTTCTTCTTTACATGTAAAATGAAAAGTTACCCCATTCTGATCAGGAAGGGATCTTTCCCCTTCCATTAGCATGTAAAAAGATTGTGTTCTCTTTTTCTGGGGGCAATGACATGCCTAATATTTCCTGAGGCTTGCAGTCAGACTTTAGGGACCTTATTTCTGCCCATAGAAAAACTGACCTTCTAATGCCCTACTATACTAAATTTCAACTTAGCTAGGAATTTATTGAAACTGACAGACAATGGTCCCTTTAGAAGCTACCAGAAGTTTTCTGAACCTGCCCTCCAGCAAATTTCTTTGGCAAGAGTGATTCTCAGAAATAAATTCTTTAAAAGTTTACGCTTTTTACCATGACTATAGACATTTATAAATGAGAAAGCTTAGCAAGGTTGATAAAAATCAACGACAACAACAAAAATAGCCAACAGATAGTGAATTATTATGCTTTAATGGGAGACTCAGTCCTTTATTTCAAGGATCTGACAATTTAGTTTGAAAGAGGAAACACATACATAGGAAAAATTAAATAATACACCAATCTTAAAATAGCTTAGACATTTATATGGTACTTTGCAATTTGCAAATTATGTTTTTTGTAGCAACCCTGTTAGGAAGTATAAATATTATAAAGAGAGTACAAATATAGTAACCCTTTTTTATATAGGAAGAAACTCCGATTCCAGAGATATCAAATGATTTGATCAATCCAGTAAATTCCAAATTGGAATTTGACCCTAACTCTCTAAATAAATGCACTTTCCACCAAACCACACAAGAGCTCAAGAAAATAAAAGAGGTGCTATAAGACTATATAAAGAGTTGCCAAATGACTTACAAGATTGTAAAATGAATTCATCACAAGAACTCTACCACAGAGATTGACATTTCTCCAACAGTTTTCCATCATATTATTGCATGCTATCAAAGGTGAATGAGTTTCATGAAAATATTTCAGTGGTAGTGAACCAGCTTCTTCCCTTCTAATGAAGGGCTTGCATTCATTCTATCCTATATATTTATCTCTTATTTCTAGCTCATATCCTCAATGATTAGTGTCTGTGATCAGGAGGTTTGGTCCAGGACAAGAGACAGTGTTCCTTTGTTCCATCTGGCCCTGCCAGTATCCAGAAAAATAATCCCCTGTCTCTCCTTCATCATTTTATTCTCCTCTTTTTCCTGACCATTATAATAAAAGTAATACTGGCTCCCATTTTTAAAGAGCTAAAATTTGAAAAATGCTTTACAAATAATATCTCATTTTATCCTCACAAAAACTCAAGGAAGTAGGTTTTATTATTATCACAAATCTCCAACTCAGAGGCTAAAAAAATTTCCCAGGGTCATACCACTAATAAGCAAGTGACTGAGATTGGTTTAAAATCATATCTTCTTGACTCTGGGTCCAGTGCTCTATTCATTGTGCTACCTGGTGGCGTCTGTTCTCTCTCATCCAGTAACATTAACAATAACAAAAAAAAAAGTGTGAGATATAAAGGATGTCACTGATTTGATCGCCATCTTGTGATTTACTTTTCATAAACACATGTCCTTTTTTATGAAGTACTAATCCTAATGCTAAGACTCTTGCTTTACATTAATGGGTTCTATTGATACTTTCAAAGTATCCCACAGCCAAATTTGATTAGTCATACTGGAATGGAACACTTTGGATAGGTTCTCTTTTTAATTATGGTTCCATGGACAGACTTGCTTCTCCTTCTGAGAATCACCTAGATGAGTATGATGAGAGTCATCACCAGTAAATTGGGTATTTACTGACAAATTTTTTTACACCATAGCAATCCATTCGTTGTTTAACAAAATAAAAAATTTAAAACATTAGTGCTATATGAAAGGATCTTGGAAAATATACAGTCTGATAAATTTGTAAGATCTTATTATTCAAAGAATAGGCAAATTCTAGCCTGCTTAAGAGTGGAGCCTATGTTCATGAATTTGAGCATGAACTTTAAGAAAAGGGACTCATCAGATTTAAGGAAGAGCTACAATTTTTTTAAATGAGTTTTTACTGAAGCATTTTGGTTTTTATATCATTATACTTTTTCCCCACATTTCTCCTCCTATCTCTTCCATAGAGCTATTGAAAATAACAAGTAGTATTTTTAAAACAAAAAAAAAATTAAAGAGAAAAATCAGCATAAAATATCAATATAGTGAAAAAGTCTGAAAATATGGGCAATATACAATATTTGCAAAACTCACATCTCCACAAAGGAGTGGAGTGGGAGTATTTATTTGTATCTTTTTTCTGAATAATGATACTTCATAATTTTGCAACATGTACTTTTAATTTTTGTCTTTGTGTGGTGAAGTTCATTTTCATGATACAATGTTTCTAAGTGGTATGCTGTGTTACTGTTTGGCTCTCAAAAAATGACATAAGATTGAAGATTTAAGGCTACAAGTCACCTTATAGGTCAAATACTACAACCCCCACATTTTGCAAGTGGGAGAACTGAGTCCCAAAGAGTTGTAGTTTCTTATCCAAGAGGATTCAGATGGTAGGTGATAGAGTGCACAGCAAAATCTTCTGCCACCACAGTCACCAGTTGTATGGTTGAACTGTGCTAAGTACTAAACAAGGTCTGGATAAAGGTCATTTAAATGGACTTGGAAAATTAGAATGGACAAATTAGAATGAATGAGCTAAAGTTCTCTTCTAGAAATATGAAGGTTGTGGGTAGATATTATTAGAGTCTATAAGGACATGAAAGTGACAGATAGAGTAACATGGTCTTGTTCTTTATTTCCAATCCACACTAGAATTAAAGTCACTCTATTCCTCATACCTTGAAGCTTGAGAAACATGTTCAAGACAAACAAAGGGAAGCCCCACTTTATGTACCCCTAGAAAATACATAGAATTCATTGCCTAAGTGATGCTACAGGTTTGAACTCAGAAATTATTTAGATAAAAGTTGAGATAATTTGGCAGATGGTAGATTCAACTGGTTTTCATAGATTATATTAAGGAAAGTCAGGATGTTTTGGGGTCCCTGGTATCCCCTAAAAGAGAAATAATTTATGGTTACATTGACCATGTAGCTGACTCAGAAGGGCATTTCTTAGGTTTTGATAAGAACTTTACAGCATAATTCCTTTCCTTAATGGGACAATTCATTACCTTTAAATGTTAGTTTTTTGTGTTTTTTTTTTAATAAAAATTTATTTATTTAATTTTTTACATATATTTTCACATTTACATATATTTTCAAAATTTTGGGTTCCAAATTTTCTCCCCTTTTGTCCCCTGCCCCCACCCCAATACACCGAGCAATCTAATTTTCCCTATCACCAATCTTCCCTCTCTTCTATCATCCCTCCCTTCTCTTGTCCCCATCTTCTCTTTTGTCCTTTAGAGCCAGATGACTTTCTATTCCCCACTAACTGTATTTCTTATTTCCTAGTAGCAACAACAATACTCAACAGTTGTTCCTAAAACTTTGAGTTCCAAATTCTCCCCATCCCTCCCCCCCCACCCATTCCCTTTGGGAAGGCAGGCAAGTCAATATAGGACCTATCTATGTAGTTTTGCAAATGACTTCGATAATAGTCATGTTGTGTAAGACTAACTGTATTTCCCTCCATCCTATCCTGCCCCCCATTGTTTCTACTCTGTCTTTTGATCCTGTCCCTCCCCGAGTGTTGACTTCAAATTGCTCCCTCCTCCCATTGCCCTGCCTTCCATCACCCCCCCCTTGCTTATCTCCTTCTCCCCCACTTTCCTGTATTGTAAGATAGGTTTTCATACCAAAATGAGTATGCATTTTATTCCTTCCTTTAGTCGAATGTGATGAGGGTAAACTTCTTGTTTTTTTTCTCAGCTCTCCTCTTTTTCCCTCCACTAAAATGTCTCCTGCTTGCCTCTTGAATGAGATATAATTTACCCCATTCCATTTTACCCTCTCTCCTCCTACTACATTTCTCTCTCACCATTTACTTTAATTTCTTTTAAGATATGGTCCCATCCTATTCAATTCACTCTGTGTTCTCTGTCTCTGTATGTGCGTGCATGTGTGTATGTGTGTGTGCATGCATGCGTGTATGTGTATGTGTGTGTGTATGTGTGTGTGGTCCCACCAACTACCCAGATACTGAAAAGTTTTAAGTTACAAATATTGTCTTTCCATGTAGGAATGTAAACAGTTCACTTATGGTAAGTCCCTTATGACTTCTCTTTGCTGTTTACTTTTTCATGCTTCTTCTCATTCTTGTGTTGGAAAGTCAAGTTTTCTTTTTAGCTCTGGTCTTTTCATCAGGAATGCTTGAAAGTTCTCTGTTTCCTTGAAAGACCATATTTTCCCCTGAAGTATTATACTCAGTTTTTCTGGGTAGGTGATTCTTGGTTTGAGTCCTAGTTCTTTTGACTTCTGGAATATCCTATTCCACGCCCTTTGATCCCTTAATGTAGAAGCTGCTAGATCTTGAGTTCTCCTGATTGTATTTCCACAATACTGGAATTGTTTCTTTCTAACTGCCTGCAATATTTTCTACTTGACCTGGGAATTCTGGAATTTGGCCACAATGTTCCTAGGAGTTTCTGTTTTTGGATCTCTTTCAGGCAGTGATCGATGTATTCTTTCAATACTTATTTTGCCCTCTGGTTGTAGAATCTCAGGGCAGTTTTCCTCGATAATTTCATGGAAGATGATGTCTAGGCTCTTTTTTTGATCATGACTTTCAGGTAGTCCTATAACTTTTAAATTTTCTCTCCTGGATCTATTTTCTAGGTCAGTTGTTTTTCTCATGAGATATTTCACATTCTCTTTCATTTTTTCATTCTTTTGGTTTTGTTTTCTGATTTCTTGGTTTCTCAGAAAGTCATTAGACTACATCTGTTCCATTCTAATTTTGAGAGAACTATTATCTTCAGTGAGCTTTTGAGCCTCTTTTTCCATTTGGCTCATTCTGCTTTTGAAAGCATTCTTCTCCTCATTGGCTTTTTGAACCTCTTTTGCCAATTGAGTGAGTTTATTTTTCAAGGTATTATTTTCTTCAGCATTTTTTTAGCAGGGTATTGACCCGTTTTTCATGCTTTTCTTGCATTTCTCTCTTTTCTCTTCCCAGTTTTTCCTCCACCTGTCTAAGTTGATTTTCAAAATCCTTTTTGAGCTCTTCCATGGCCTGAGCCCACCAGACATCCACCTGGGATGTCTGGGATTCAGAGGCCCCGACCTCCACATCTTTCCCTGATGATAAGAATAGTTCCTCGTCATCAGAATTGAAAGGCAGGAACATCTGTACCCCATCAAAGTAGCTTTCTATAGTCCTATTTTTCTTTCCTTTTCTGGGCATTTTCCCAGCCAGTTACTTGACTTCTGAGATTCCTGTCCACCCCCGCCTAGATCCGCCCAGCTGGTGCTTGGGGTCTAAGATTCAAATGGGCTTTCTGTGGCAGGCGTGGCTGCTATTCAATGTGAGCTTAAGTTCTTGTGCTTGGGTGGGGGCAGGGCTGTCTCCCAGGCTCAGTTCCCTCAGACAGTTTATGCAGAGACCTTCGGTAATGGAGCTCATGCCTGCTGGGGGAGTCCCGGGTCGCCGCTACTGCCTCTGTCGCTGCCTCTGCTGCTCCCTCCACCGCTTCCTCCTGAGGGGGCCCGAGCCACAGAGACACCCCACTCCCCTCTTGGCCAGCCCAGACGTCTCTCTCACTGACCTGTAGCATCTGTGGGTGGAGTGACCTTCCCGGCCACCAGAGATTCCGTCCCTGAAACCTGCTCGGATGTGCTCCTCTGGGGCCTCGTGGCCAAGGCAGCTCACGGGTGGACTCCACTGTCCGGAGTGCAATGGACCGCTGGGGATGGCTCTCCAGGGCTCTCTGGAATGGAAATCTTTTCCACTGTGTTTCTGTGTGCCCTGCAGTGCTCCAGAATTTGTGGGGAGTTTTTCTTGCAGGAAATATATGGGCTGTGGGTTCGGAGCTAGTATATGTGTATCTTTCTACTCTGCCATCTTGGCTCTACCCCCTCAAGTATTCACTTTTATAGAAATAATGGCACTGAAGCCAGGCTGAAATTGTGGGGTTAGTAGATGTCAGGGAAACTTGGTTTGGTGCTCTAAATGCTAGTTTTAAAAAACCTTTTTCCTTTTTAATATTATAATTTGCATGGTGGATATAAGTAGATTGATGGATATCATTAATGATGAATTATGTATGAAAAGTGCCACAAAAAAATTTTACTGAGTCATATAACTGTATATATAGTTAGAGAGTATTAGTCTGTCAATAAACATTTATTAAAGCACCTAAAATGTGCAAGGTGATGGGACTATGATATAGTAAAAATGAAGTATAACATACATATAGTCTAAGTGATACATTGGCATCCATGGTTTTATTTTAAAGAGGGCACATGTGATATGCTGGATGGATCTTGACTGGAGGATTTGTGGACAAACTTGAATAAAGATCACACAGAATGATAAGCCATGCATGAACTTTGTAATGGAAACAATCAAAGGAACACACACAGCAATTGGAACTCAGATACACTGAAGTATCAACATATTGAAATGATGAGGCACAATTGATAAACTGGATTTCAGAATAATTAGTGTAAATTTAGAGAAAGATTACCTTGAGAATTGGTATATTCAGGCTAAAACAATGTAGCCCTCAGTAAGTCAGGCAAAAATGGGCACCAAATGTGACAATGGGTGTGATTTGAAGTTCTGTCTGAAAGTGCTGCTAGAAGAGGTTGCTAAGTGCCACAGATTCACAGTTTTAGAGCTTGAAGGAACCTTAAGTTGTTAAGACCAACCCCTCCATTGTGGAGATATAATAGTGAATTGTACAGGATTTCTCAGTCAGAATGAGAAAGAAATAGAAAAACTGGAACATGATGTACTGAAAAGCAATATTTGCACCTAAGGTAAAACTTGTTCTAGAAAGCTCATCATATTCTTGGGTGAAAAAACAGAAAGACTTTGAAAAAGAAAAGGATTTTCAAATATCTCTTATGATTGAATCAGAGATGAGTAGAATCTTTGAAATGCAAACCTAGCTATAAAAAAAAAAAATTAAGGTAGGTAAAAATGTCCATCTAACACATAAAGGCCTAGAGATTACTTACTATTTACATTTTGGGAGATGAAAATTAAGACTCCTTCCTTTGAAGTCTCAATTAGCCTAAGTGTCATTAAGGATATGAAAAAAAGAGTTATGAGCTAATCTTTTAAAGGGTAATTGGACAGACATATCCCAGGGGATAGAAGGAGATAGAAAGGAAATAAAGTGACTTTAGATTTTAAAAAGCTGTAGTCAAAACATGAAAGCAAGGAATGGTAATAAAATAAAAGACAAAAGCATGAAATATACCTAGAAGAAGAATGTCAAAAACCAAAGCAATGTAGGAGTTACTGAGGAAAGCTATGAATAATATATATGGCTTTTTTTTAGATCTATAACTGTCCAGCCTAACTGCCATGTCCTCTTACCTAACTCAGGTCCTCGGTGGCCAACTGGATAAACATAATGAGAGAAGAGACCTCCAGAGTCAAACAGAAGTGTAGGCATTATTTCAGATACCAGCTACATGTCATCAAGCAGGACGAGTTCTCCCCGTGGAGCCCCCTTCTCCTTCCAGAGGAGAGAAGAACCCTAGCTACATGTCAGCATGCAGGACAAGATCTCCTCCATGGACCCCCCTCCTCCTTCTGGAGGAGAGAGAAACCCAACCCCCAGACTTTCCTGTCCCCATTTAAGCTCTCCCAGCTGCATGGTTCGCTCGTGGACAGTGTGCTCTCAGGCCCTTAGCCAATCAACAACAGGTGTGCTCAGACCACGGACCAATCTCAAGGGTGGGATGCTCTCCCCATAGCTCGTGATTCACTCCTCAATTTCCAGCTGTTCCTTGGGGGGGCCTTGTGAGAGCTCTGCGGTTTAGAAGCCCTCAGCTTTACCTAACCTGAGACTGTTCACGTGAAAACCAAGCTTAAACCCCAACATATAACTGAGGTTGCATGACCTAGTAACTAAAGAGTTCACTTTGAATCTGAAGCCCTGGATTTGAGTATTTCTTCTTCTATTTGACCCTTAGAAAGCAATTAAAATTTTGAGTGCTCTAGGCAACATTTTAAACTTTTAAGTGACAGAGCATGGGCCAATCTGAATTAGCAAAGGAATTTTTTTCCTTTCAGGATTTCACCAGTGAAATCACAGCTCTAGTTCCTTTATCTCTATATTGGGGGAAAGAGGTATATAAAGAAGGATAGGATAACTTCTTGGGTATACATTGGATGATGGTGGAGAAAAGATAAAATTTTCTTCTTCAGCTTTTTTTGGCAAGGAACATTTTCTTCAATTTGGGAAAAAAAGAGAACAAAAATAGCTAATATGAAGTAGAAACTGAAGATGAGTAGGTACAATAAAAGAGGCTTCCCAGTTGTCCATGATGAGTTTAGCTCATTCAGAGTCAGATGAAAAACATCAAAGGTTGCTAAATGAAATTGTTAACATGATAACTGAAGCCCTGTCATTGATATTTGAAAGATCGTGGAGCAAGAAGAGTTTCTGCAGTGCCAGGGAAGTGTAAATGTTTCTGTTTTTAAGAAGCGAAGACATTGAACCCTTCAAATACAGACCAAGGAAACTGATTTCAATTTCTGGCAAAATTCTAGAGTGTACTACTTAAGAGATGGATGGTAGTGAGAATTTCACAGTGTCTGCAATATAGTAAATGCTTGACAAATGTTTATGGATTAATTGATTGATTGATCATTGACCACAAAACATAAACAAAGGTGTTAGCAAATTAGCCTCATTTTCTTATTTGAAAAGATTACAAGGCTGATGAATATGTATGTGTCTACATCTATATTAATTTGCTTAAAAATAAGATGGCTCTAAGTATATATCAAAATTAAAATGACTTTATAGTTACATGATGCTATTACTATTTAATCTATGAGTAACAGATTCAGCCAAGACCTATACTTAAAAGAGAATGTGTCCAAGAAACATCTAAAATCAGATTCAGAAGACCTTTTAAATTTTTCAAATGTAGTTTTTAAATGAAATACATAAGAAAAATCAAAAGTCAGTTTATAATTTTACATACATATGTGTATGTAAAAATCTCTAAATCTTTATTTCTTTGTCTGTATCTTTACCTTTGTCTACCATTTACCTACATCTACATTTGTGTCTAGATTTACATCTACACCTAAACCTATGCTTATATCTATATCAACATCTATCTGTTTCTCTACCTAGACCCAACCTGTGCTTTCACTAGTGTTGGGAACACACTTTATCTATTCAGCTTGGCATATACTATGGAACTTAGAGTTCTAGAGAATTGTCTGGGGATAATGAAGGGGAAGGTTTTTCTAGCCAGTATGTGTCAGGGAAACTCAGTCTTTCCAATTCTGAGGCTGATCCTCTACTCTCTAAGCCACCCTACCTCTCTGATGAAAACAAAGTTTACTTAAATTTAGCAACGCATTTGACAGTCTCTTGCATGATTCTTATTGACCAGGTAGAGATATATGATTTATAGTGTTGTATGGTTATGCAGATTTGGAACTTGTTGAAAGACTAGTTCAATGGAGTGGCTACCACCAGATTCATGTCAACTTGGAAAAAGTTGGGGCTACTACATTGGGGCATCGTCATACCTATATTTAACAATTTGTTTTATCAATTTTAAATTGTCTTATAATTGTTTATGAATGCCACAAATATATGTAGTCATATATTATATTTTTATGAAAGTTTCAGCTTATGGGAAACCAGGAAACCATTTTTGTTGACAATTAAAATGAAAAATATTTCAACAGACCTAAATATTGGGCTGAATTTGAAAATATTAGATTTTATAAGGATGTCACTCTGTATTCCAACAACTTCACAAGTAAAAGACAGGAAAGGGATGACTAGAAGGAAATGACATGGCAGTTTTTAGTGGGCTGCAAGTTCATTGAGTATTGAGTCTTATATGTCAGTCAAAAGAATTAATGTAATGGGAATAATTTAGTTTTCTTATATTCTTGGCTGGTTTGACATAATTCTGGACTATTTTGTTTTGTTTTGAAAATTCTACCTTTTAGTAAATATAATGCTAAATTTGGAGATATTCAGAGGTGAGAGAAAAGGATAGAGAAAAGTTTGAGATTAATCTATTTGTGTATCAGTTGAAGGAACTGGAACTTTTTCTCTTGGAGAAAAGGAGATCTAGGAAGTAGAGTTCAGGAGAGAGGGCATCCTTGGCACAATTGTCAGGCAGTGCAAAGGAATAGAACTGAGAGATAAAATGTTGCTCATGAGGAACAGAACAGAGCATAATTTAACTATACTGTAGAATGAGAGAGGGGTAGCAAATTATGAGTCTGGTTAGATATGTTGGGATCAGGTTGTAGAAGAATTTAAAATTTCACAAAGGATCATATATGTTATCCTAAAGGTAATAGGGAAATAGTGGAATATATTAAATAGACAAATGACTTGGCTAGGTGTGCTTTTAAGGAAATCACTTCACTATAGGAGATTTTCAAGCAAAACTTATATGATGAATTATTGGTGGTATTTTATATGTGATTATTATTTAGGTAAAGTTTAGACTAAGCAACGAATGAAGTTCCTTCCAACTCAGATTTCATGAGTCTAAATGTTTAGGGAAGGAAGAAGGGAGAGACATTAATATAAAATGATTTACCAACTTTTTAGTAAAAGATCATTTAGAAATTAAATTTCATATAATAATCATGTTTTGTTTTTATATCACATTCATTTTCCAAATATGTCATTGCCTTCTCCCCTATCAAAAAAGTCATCTTTTGTAAGAATGTTTTTAAAGAGAAAAAAAAGAAAACTAACACATCAACTAGTTTAACAATATTTAAAACATGTAATCTCCCACTGTCACTCCATCATTGTCCTTCGTAGTTATGGTCAAAAGACAGTCAAAATAATATCACGAAGTCAGAGTCAAAGCACAATTTCTCCAACTATAGCTGATCAGATCAATATGAGTTTAGAAAACTCTACTATAAGGTGGGCACAAATAGTCTGTTAGGACATTTGGGTGGGAGATATTTCTAAATGTGTACATCTCACCTTTCTGTTGAGCTACTGCCATTCTGATTTGTTAACAGAGCTCAGTACCTTTTTTGATGTGGGCATGCCATACTGGATAGTTCTCTGCTAGCATCTCTCATGTCTCAGAATTGATGCTATAGTTCTTCAAAGAGATCTAGAAGTAGCTTTGTACTACTTCTTCTGACCTTTGTGTAAGTATTTGCCTTACACAAGTTCTCATAAAATAGTCTTTTAGGTAAATGGAGAGTTGTCATTTGGGTATGTGGCCAGCCCACCAAAGTTGCACTTGTTGCACTAGAGTGTGAGAGAACCTTGGTGTACTGCCAGGTAATCTTCAGAATCTTCCCAAGTGTGACAGCAAGGATCCCAGCATACACAGGAGGGACTGCTGTACAGGTTCTTAGATCTGCTTTTCTAAAAGGAAAGTGATGTTTGAGGGATCAACAATCTTCTTTAAGCATATATATCATTCACTTAGTTCAGGAGAAAAAGTCAACATGCTGAACTTCTGTGAAAATTCAAACAGAGGGTCTTATTGACTGGAAGTGTTTGTTTGGCCAGATGAGAACTCTGAGAAGCCGCTTAAGGAGTCCCCTGGCTTTGAAAAATCAGATGTCAATGCTTCTCTCTCTGGTAACTATAGTCAGACAGTTGGGGTCCAACTGTCTTGAATTCAGCCAAAGGTAGCCATGTCTGCTGGCTTTTAATTTCTCTGTATTTTCTTTGAAGTTCAGGGTGTTGACTCTAGGTGAATGATATATGTGCTTGGTTAAAGGAAAGATACATGTGCTTGATTAAAGTGATTGTTAACCTCTCAAAAGGTACTTTTCCTTTTATGAATGCAGATCTAAGAACCTGTAATAGCAGGTCCCCCAGCGTATGTTGGAGTGCTTATTGACACATCCACAAATGCAACTCCATGTCACCAAATTTTCATCCACCTCATGTTTCTACCATGGATAGCTAGAACGATCTTTTTAAAATGTCTATGGGTCTTGTTTAAGGTACACACACATATGTACACACACACACACACACACATATATAGTCATGGAAATGTTTGTTTTATTCCACAAATTAAAAAGAATAAAAAATATTTTACAAAGAAAAAAAGAAAATATAAACAGATATAAACAGAAAGACCAATAGATAGGGCTTCCAATTATCTGACCATAGTTACCAGAGAGAGAAGCACTAACATCTGGGTTTTCAAAGCTGGGAGACTCCTTTCATTTGGCACATCAACCTTCTTCCAAAAAATAAGCACCAAAGTAAAACCTGACCTCAAAGTGTATGTGTATATATATATATATATATATATATATATATATATACTTTTCAGAGTTGGAGGGCATGACCTCTTTGACTCAGTGCCTCATTAGAAATTAACAAAAGGTATCTGAAGCCTATTAATGGGGGGAGCTTTAACTCTGCCCCCTCCCCACCATTAACTTTATATAAACATTACACCAAGACAGTTCAAATAAAAGATGTTCAATTTTACTGGTGTGGTGCTGGTAGAGAGTTCAGGTTTCATAAGCATACAACAAGGAAGTCAGGACAAGTGTTTGGTAGACCTCCACATTGATATGTAGACTAATACCTGTTTTCTCTCATATACTTTTTTCAGAGCCTGCCAAATAATGAGTTAACTCTGGCAATGTGTGTGTCAACCTCATCATTTATGTGAATATCCCTTGAAAGTATACTGCCAAGGGGAGTGAACTTATTACATCATTCAAAATCACTCCAATTGCTGCAGCCAGTGGTTACACATGTGGATGGTGTAGTTTTGGCTGATGGAAAACCTCTATTTTCTTGGTGTTGTCAGGCCAAAATTAGCACAAGTGACAGAGAATTGATGCACACTCTTGAATTTCAGCTTAAGAGGCTGCACTGATTACACAGTCGTCTGCAAACATAAAGTCATGCACTAATTCTCCCCTTACTTAAGTCTTGACTTGTACCTTTTTCAAGTCAAATAATTTACCATCAGTATGGTAGCTGACCTTAATGTCATTTTCATCTTCCTTGAAGGCTTTTAATAACATTGCTGCATCATACTAAAAATCACAGGAGCAAGCACAACCTTGCTTCACTTCATTGTCCCATTGGTGAGTGGGCAAGGGTGAAAGCATCCTTCTTTAACCAGAACCCATGTAAGCATGCTGTCATGGAACTGGTTTACACTATTGGTGGAGTCCTATGGTTAGCAAATTTTGTCATGATCTTCCACAAGCCCTCAGGATAATAGTACCAAAGGCCTTGGTCAGATCCACGAATGTTGTGTACAGACTTCTGTTCCGCTCTTGGCAAACACCATGTTATCCATTCCTTGACCCTTTCTGAAGCTACACTGTCTGGCAGGTAAATGACTGTTTTCCTAGTGAAGGATCAATAAGTTAAGAAGAACTCTGTCAAATATTCTGTTAGCAATAATTAAGAGAGAAATTCCACTATGATTGTTACAGGACAACCTATTTCCTTTTCCTTTATAGATATGGATGATGGAGGCCAATCTCATCTTGCCATATAACCTGGAATATTTCTATTATTTTTTGTTTGAGTGATGGATCACTTGCTTTATAGGGCTCTGCTGAAATTGAATCAGTGCCAGGCACTTTGCCACATGACAGGAACTTAATGGCATTTAAAAACCTCTTCTTCAGTTAGAAGTCTGGCTAGAGAGGGATAGACCTGAGCTATATATAGTCAATGACTTGAGCATAGATTGATGATGGTCTGTGGAAAACAGTATGGAAATGATCAGCCCATCTTTCTAGGATCATGTCCTCATCACTGTTCAGCATGGTTTCATCAGAGTGCCAAAGATCTTCGGTTCAAAAGTAGCCTTCAGGGCATCGTAGAAGGGCTTTGGATTGTTACTAGCAATGTAAAACTGAATTTCACTTGCAGTAGTCTCCTAACTCTGCAATGAATTCAAGCAGACACATTTTCTGCTTCTAATAAGACTGTGGCTACAGTCTTATCATTTGTACAATTAGTAGGTTAAACTAGATAATCTTTAAGGTCTCTTTCTTCTCTAAAAAAATTATGATACCATGGTTCAATGTCAAGAATACAGGGCAAGCTCTAAATGGGCAAGTGGATCCTTAAAGCCTTATAAAGACCAGTTTCCAGAAACATGGTGGTAATTTGATTACTGAAAGGGAAGAGATGAAAAACAAAATAAAACAAAACTGAGGTGCCAAGAACATTACCCGTTTTGCCTTGGATAAGTCTTTTGCAGAGCAATCTTATTCATCAATTCTTTTAGTTAGACATTTTACAGACGTATTGATAAGTGTGCTGGAAAATTGTTAACAACCAGCTCTTCCGGGAAAAAAAGTACAACACATTTTTTTTAAGTTCAATCTAAATTGTTAACATTTTTCCATCACTTCCCTAAATCTAGAAATTAGCAAAATAATAGATCAAACCCTGATTTGCAGAATGCGTCAATTTCTGATATGTAAACATTCATACTGAATATTCAGGGCTCAGCTTTGTCAGCTAGTCTGACCTTCCTCCATTAGCTCTCCTTTATCTATACAGAGTTGGGCTCATAGGGAGACACATTCTGAACTTAAGACCTTAGAAATCATCTAGTACAATCACTTTATTTTACAAATGAGGAAGTGATACCTAGAAAGGTTAAAGCATTTTGCCCCAGGTAACACATTTAGCAAATGTAGATTTATATTCATAAAAAAGCAAATTGTGCAAAAGAAACAAATATGACTTTCTACAATGTCTACTAATTATGCAATTTATATTAAAATAAAGCATTCACAATTTGGCACAGATATGGATTATGCATTTTCCTTGATTTGTATGAATAATTGTTTTATGACCCAGCTTTATGGGGAGCTGATTGCAAATCAACTTAATAATAATGTTTTTTTTATGCTTTTTGTGTTTTTTAAAAAGGTGTAAAAAACAATTCGGTGCATTAATAAGAAGGTGGTTATGCAAGGAGAATAGTAGTTGATATTGTCAACTTTTTTCCACCATGAATTCTTCAGAAAATCAATGATCATTATTTTAACAGTGAATAACTCAATTGTTGATGGAAGAAAAGAGAAACAGGGAAAATTGACTTTAAATATTCAAGGAGTCATCATTGTTGGCTATGCATACTAATTCCTACCTTTGCCTGTAGGTATATGTTCCTTCTCCTGCTCTCATCCACATCGAGTTTCTGTAGGCAGTCATCAGTGGCACTCATGACAAGAACATGAGAATATCAAGACAAAATAATCATTCAGAATAAGATTTTTCAAAGGCATTTAAAAATCATTTATTAGAATCAAGATATCTCTAAAGTGGTATTAAGCAGTTGAGACATTTAAATTTGTTTTCAAAGACAAAGAAAAAGGGTATTGAAATAAATCAAGAGTAACTAGCTCTTTGTTTCCATGTGAAAATTAATCACAAAAACGTAAAAGTAGTTTAGGGCTACTTGTAGTGAATTCTATGATAGAAATTAAATGGAAACCAGATAATATTTCAGAAAAAATGTATTAGATACATACATACAAACATATATATATATATATATATATGTATATATATATATATATATATATATATGAAAATGATAAAATATAAGGAGACAGGAGAGATGTTTTATTCCTGGCCGCTGGAGGATTATTATTTACTAGATATATAATTACTAGAAATTAATAAGAATTCAGTAGTAATTAGTAGGAGAAAGATCTATGAGTTTGTGGATTATAAACTTAATGTAAGTCCACAGTGCTATATGCTAGCCAATAAATAATTTTAGGGTGCATTAAGACGATATGGTTCAGCATTCAGGATGAAGGAGGCACAGCAACACTGTATTCTGCTTTGATCATCCTACATCTACAGTATTGGTTTGTTTTTTGTTTTTTGTTTCTTTGTTTTTCCCTGAGGATCACATTATTAGAAAATCATTGGTAAGTAGGAATCCATCTGGAGGAGTGCAGTTAAGATAATCATAGAACCATGGGATAATAGATTTGATAAGGATTATCATTTATATAGTTTTCAGATTTCCAAAACACTTTAAAAATAACCCTTGCTGTTTATTTGTGGGAGATAGGTCCTATTAATTGTCCTCATTTTACAGATAAGATAATTGAGGTAGACTATGAGTGTTTTGCCTAGTTTAACACAGCTAATAAGTATCTGAGTTCGTATTTGAACTCAGAACTTCCTTATCCAATATTCAGAAAGCTATCTATTCACTGTGCCATGCAACTGATTCAGACCTTGAAGGTTATCTGGTTCAGTCTCTCTCTCCTAATTCCCCCATGAGGGTAAGAAGCACAGTAGAAAGAAAAATATAACACCAGAAAATCACCCCTTCAGTTTGGAAAGTGTCAAATATGCTACTGGGGAAGAGCAGAGGACAATGATGATTAGTTCCAATATTAATCAAGTGGATGGGTCAAAACCAAAAGGAAGTTCTACTGTAGATGAATCCGGTGATGAAAGGAAAGCCTGATGCTATAAAGATCAATATTGCATAGGAAGTTGAAATGTAATATTTATGAATGAAGGCAAGCTGGATGTGGTCAAACAAGAGATGGAAAGAATAAACAGCAACATTTTAGGCGTCAGTGAACTTACATAGATGAGAAAGGGTGAATTTTATTTGGGTGATTCTTACATATACTACTGTGATCAATAATCCCATTGGAGAGATTGGGTAGCCCTCACAGTCAATTAAAAAAAAAACTGAGGAAAATAGTACTGAGAAACAAATCTAAGGTACCATGCTACACCTATCAGATTGGCTAACATGCATTGCTGTCATTTCTCTTCCCAATTTTTCCTCCATCTCTCTTACTTGATTTTCAAAATCCTTTTTGAGAGGGGGCAGAGTCAAGATGGCGGTGTAGAAAGATGCACGTTTGCGAGCTCCGAACCCACAGCCCATAGATTTAATGTAAGAAGAGCTCCCCAGAAGTTCTGGATCACTGCAGGGGTGCAGAAACATAGTGGAAGAGATTTCCGTTCCAGAGAGCCCTGGAGAGCTGTCCCCAGGGTCCGTCGTGCCCCAGAAAGCGGACCCCACCCCAGCGCTGCTCTGGCCGTGGCCCCAGAGAAGCTGATCCGAGCAGGCTTCAGGGACAGAACCTCCAGCGGCCAGGAAGGTCGCTCCACCCACAGATGCCACAGGTCAGTGAGAGAAACGCTTGGGCAGATCGAGAGGGGAGCGGGGTGTTGCCGTGGCTCAGGCCTGCTCGGGAGGAAGTGGCGGAGGCAGAGGCGGGGGCGGCAGCAGAGGCTGTGGCGGCGCGGCTGTGGCAGCCCGGGACTCCCCCAGCAGCAGGCAGGATCTTCATTACTGAAAGTCTCTGCATAAACCACCTGAAGGAGCTGAGCCTGGAAGACGGCCCTGCCCCACCTGCTCCATTTCTGAAGGTCTCTGCATAAAGCCCCTGAGGGAACTGAGCCTGGGAGGCGGCCCTGCCCCCACCCCAGCACCAGAACTAAAGTTCACATTGATTAGCAGCTGCGCCTGCCACTGGAAAGTCCATTTGAATCTCAGATCCCAAGCACTACCTGGGCGGATCTAGGCGGGGGTGGACAGGAATCTCAGAAGTCAAGTAACTGGCTGGGAAAATGCCTAGAAAAGGGAAGAAAAATAAGACTATAGAGAGTTTTTTCAAACAGATGCAAATGATCCTGACTTTCGGATCTGATGATGATGAGGACATATTCTTGCCATCAGGGAAAGACGTGGGGGCGGGGCCTCGGTACCCCAGACATCCCAGAGTGATGTCCGGTGGACTCAGGCCATGGAAGAGCTCAAAAAGGATTTTGAAAAGCAAGTTAGACAGGTGGAGGAAAAATTGGGAAGAGAAATGAGAGAGATGCAAGAAAAGTATGAAAAACGGGTCAATATCCTGCTAAAGGAGACCCAAAAAATGCTGAAGAAAATAACACCTTGAAAAATAGGCTCACTCAATTGGCAAAAGAGGTTCAAAAAGCCAATGAGGAGAAGAATGCTTTCAAAAGCAGAATTAGCCAAATGGAAAAAGAGGTTCAAAAGTTCACTGAAGATAATAGTTCCTTCAAAATTAGAATGGAACAGATGGAGTCTAATGACTTTACGAGAAACCAAGAAATCACCAAACAAAACCAAAAGAATGAAAAAATGGAAGAGAATGTGAAATATCTCATGGGAAAAACAACTGACCTGGAAAATAGATCCAGGAGAGACAATTTAAAAATTATGGGACTACCTGAAAGTCATGTTCAAAAAAAGAGCCTAGATATCATCTTCCATGAAATTATCAAGGAAAACTGCCCTGACATTCTAGAACCAGAGGGCAAAATAAGGATTGAAAGAATCCATTGATCACCACCTGAAAGAGATCCAAAAAGAGAAACTCCTAGGAACATTATGGCCAAATTCCAGAACTCCCAGGTCAAGGAGAAAATCTTACAAGCAATTAGAAAGAAACAATTCCAGTATTGTGGAAACAAAATCAGGATAACTCAAGATCCAGCAGCTTCTACATTAAGGGATCGAAGAGCGTGGAATAGGATATTACAGAAGTCAAAGGAAGTAGGACTCAAACCAAGAATCACCTACCCAGCAAAACTGAGCATAATACTTCAGGGGAAAATATGGTCTTTCAATGAAACAGAGGACTTTCAAACATTCTTGATGAAAAGACCAGAGCTGAAAAGAAAACTTGACTTTCCAACACAAGAATGAGAAGAAGCATGAAAAAGTAAACAGCAAAGAGAAGTCTTAAGGGACTTACCATAAGTGAACTGTTTACATTCCTACATGGAAAGACAATATTGGTAACTCTTAAAACATTTCAGTATCTGGGTAGTTGGTGGGACCACACACACACAGGTACACGCATGCACGCACACACAGAGACAGAGAGCACAGAGTGAATTGAATAGGATGGGAACATAGCTTAAAAGAAATTAAGGTAAATGGTGAGAGAGAAATGTAGTGGGAGGAAAGAGGGTGAAATGAAATGGGGTAATTACATGTCATTTAAGAGGCAAGTAGGAGACTTTTTAGTGGAGGGAAAAAGAGGAGAGCTGAGAAAAAAAACAAAAAACAATTAGTTTACCCTCATCACATTTGACTAAAGGAAGGAATAAAATGCACACTCATTTTGGTATGAAAACCTATCTTACAATACAGGAAAGTGGGGGAGAAGGAGATAAGCAAGGGGGGGGGGATGATGGAAGGGAGGGCAAAGGGAGGAGGGAGCAATTTGAAGTCAACACTTGGGGAGGGACAGGATCAAAAGACAGAAGAGAAACAAGGAGGGGCAGATTAGGAGGGATGGTAATCCAGTTAGTCTTACACAACACGACTATCATGGAGGTCATTGGCAAAACTACACAGATATGGCCTATATTGAATTGCCTGCTGTCCCAAAGAGAATGGGTGGGGAGGGAGGGATGGGGAGAATTTGGAACTCAAAGTTTTAGGAAAAACTGTTTAGTATTGCTGTTGCTACTAGGAAAGAAGACATACAGTTAATGAGGAATAGAAAGTCATCTGGCCCTATAGGAGAAAAGAGAAGATGGAGACAAGAGAAGGGAGGGATGACAGAAGAGAGGGCAGATTGGAGATAGGGAAAATTAGATTGCTTGGGGTATTGGGGTAGGGGGAAGGGATTAAAGGGGAGAAAATTTGGAACCCAAAATTTTGTGAAAATGAATGTAAAAAGTTAAATAAATAAAAAAAATCCAAAAAGATGATGCTATTAAAGTGCTATATTCAATATGCCAGTAAGTTTGAAAAAATTAGCAACAACTATTGAATCGGAAAACATCAGTATATATCCTAATTCTAAAGAAGTGTAATTACAAAGAATGTTTCAGTTCCTAAACAATTGTACTCATGTCACATGTCAGCTAAATTCTGTAAGCTAGACTACAGTAATATGTGACCTGAGAATTATCAGGGACTCAAGCTAGTTTTTGAAGAGGCAGAGGAAATAGAGACCAAATTGCAACAATTTGTAGCATTATTGAGAAAAAGAGGGAATTCCAGAAAAAAAAAATCTCCTTCTGTTTATTTACTACACTAAAGCATTTGACTACGTGGGTCCCCCCCAAAAAAATATGGCAAGTTTTCAAAGAGATAGAAGCACCAAATCATCTTTCTTGTCTCCTGACAAACCTATACTCAGGCCAAGAAGCAACAGATAGAACTGAACATGGAACAACTAATTGGATAAGATTGAAAAAGGAATAGAACAAGGCTGTATATTTTCACTAAATTTATATGATTTATATGTATACTATATAATGCAAAATTCCAGACTGGATGAATCAAAAGGTGGAATAAAGGTTGCCAGGAGAAATATCAACCAGTCTTATTCAGACTTTACCACTCCAATGGCAGGAAGTGAAGAATTAAGAAGTCTCTTGATAAGGGTGAAAGAGGAGAATATAAATACTAGCTTGAAACTTAACATAAAAAACAAAGGAGAACAACAACAAAATCCTAATAACTTGTCAATTTATCCCATCACTTTCTGGCAAATAGGGGAGAAGAAATGGAAGTAGTGTCAGATTTTATTTGCTTGGGCTCAAGGATCACTGCATATCTCAACAGGAGCCATGAAATTAAAAGACATCTGTGCTTTGGAAGGAAAACTATGACAAATCTGGGAAACACACTAAAAAACGGAAGCATCACCTTGCTGACAAAGGTCCATATAGTTAAAAATATGTTTTATTTTTTCCAGTAGTGATGTGGCTGTGAGAGTTTTACTCTGAGGAAAGATGAGTACTGCAGAATCAGTGTTTTTGAACTGTGGTACTGGAGAAGATTTTTGGGAGTCCCTTGGACAGCAACAAAATCAAATCAGTCAATACTTAAAGAAATTAATTCAGATTATTAATTGGAAGAATAAATAATAAAGTTTAAATACTTTGGCCATATAATGAGAATATAAGACTGATTGAAAATCTAAATTCGCCCACTAAACAAGTAGAGTTCATAAAAGAATAATGAGTAATGATGATGTGTCCTGAAATGAATATAGTAAATTTACTTCTATTGAGTGAAAACCATTTTCAAAACTTGATTAGGACAAATCAATACTGTTTACTTTGATCTAGTGTGGTTGCTCAGTGATTCATTCACATCCAGTCCTTATGACCCCATGGACCATAGTGCACCAGCTTCTATCCTTCACAAAGTCCTGAAGTCTGTCAAGCTCATATTCATTGCTTTCATACTATCCATTTCAACTTCTGCCATCCCCTACTTCTTTTGCCCTACTCTTTTTTTCTTTTTACATGTAGAAAAAATATAGCAAAGTGTACCTTACACAGGTATTTATATAACTTCATATGCTCTGGGGAAAATTGGACAGAAAAAAGAAATTTTTAGGTATTTTGTGTATTGAAATCTTTTTAAAAATGATCCATTTTAATTCAGCTTGAATGTTTTCCTAAAAGTGTGCCTTGAAAAAACTTCAGCAAAGCTAAAGAGAAGGAAAAACAAAATGACAGAGACACTGATGTGAAAAGGGATGAGCTTTTTCAGCTGAAAACATTTAAGACATCAACAAATTTAATTACTATGTTAAATGCTGGGCATACAAAGAGATGCAAAAATGGTCCCTGCCCTCAAGGATCCCACATTATGAAGAAGAAAAATGAAAAAAAATGTAAATCATGTATGTGGAAAATGTACGTACCAGATAAATATGCGTATGTGTATACATAAATATCTTGTATATATCTGTGTGTGTATATATACACATATGCCTATGTATATATGTGTGTGTAAGTATATATATACATACACATATACATATGCCTATACCTAGCTATGGTTTTATATATATATGTGTGTGTGTGTGTATACATATATGTGTATATATATATATATATATATATATATTTATCTCACCTATCTATTTATCTATCAATATGTATATAGAAAAATCAGAGGCAAGCTCGAAGGATTGGCACTAGCACTGAGGGGGTGACGAAAGCTCTCTTGCAGAAGACAGGGTTTGAGTTGAGATTTCAAGGAAGGTAGAGATGAAGAGGGAGTGCATTGCTAACAATAAAGACTTCCAGTGGAAAGGAATGAATTTGGGATATAGAATCTTCAAGTTCCAAGAATGACAAAAAAGCCTTAGAAAATTTCTGATACTTAAATAGCTCAACCAAATATGAGGAAGCCAGTGAGACAAAGAATCTACCTTTATGGCACAGATGTACCACTGCCTTGGTCCTAGTCATTCATTTGCATAATACCACAGTAAGCTTCTGGGAAGAGTAACTCACTGAACTGGGACTGATCTTTGTAAGTCAAAGAAGAGTCCCTAGCAGAGGGAATTGATCTTGCCTTGTCCAGTAGCTGAATGAACGGTTCTGCCTAGCTCAGCAGCAACCCAGCGTTTCAGCAGCTGAAAAGACTTTCTGGTGCAGCAAAATAGTGGCCAAGCCCAACAAAGAGCTAATTCAGCAGCATAGCAAACTTCTTCAACCAGCCATCATCAAGCAGAGACACTGTATTCTACAGGGAACAAGCTTCTCTGAGTTGCCAATCCAGCTGATACACTGCCCCCCGAGGACCCAGCTATCTCAGAAATGGAAGGACTGACTCTAAGTCCAGCAGTCAACCTCTCCCTCCACAGAACCTCCTCAAGAAAGAAAGATATTAAAACTTTGCAGTTTTTGAGTGTAAATTGCCTTGGATACATCTGTTCCCATTTTCCTGTCTACTCTTTGCACCTCCTATTCCCCCTTTCTCACTTTGGACTCTCCAGTGTATAGCTTGGAAAGTGTGCCCCTGGTTTTGGGGGAAATGATTTTTGACTAGTTAATGTCTTTGCTAAAGAACAGATTTTAAGGGGAGTTCCCTATTGAAGCTCCAACACAATATTCACATTGCCTATGGCAGCCATGGATATGCTGGCATAATTCTGTATTGTGAAGTACAACAGACTCTCCCCATCGAAGGCAGAACGAAAACATTTATTCAGACACCAGAAAGCCAAATTCATCACAGTTACAAAGAAATCTACACACAATAAAAATACAAAGGCCAATACTATCCCCAAACATTCCCTCTGTTAGGTTTCCCACAAACCAGCTCCCTTAAACAAAATTACAAACAAGCTCTCTCACTCAAGTTAACCAGCTGCCTGCTTTCCTGCATCCCTCCCAGCTTGCACTAGTCCCTGACTTACTACCTTTCAGTTCTTCTCTCACTTCACCCCTTCCTTTTGCGCCTGTTCAGTAAGCTCCTCCCACCACAGGCTCCATATGACTTAGATTTCCATGTGACCCAGGCAGGACACATGAGTATATTAATGGATAAGAAAGATCTTCCCATTAAGAAGCAAAACTGCATTAACACTAAGCAAAAATACATTATCAGTACACCTATTCACAGACTATCTTTTTAATTAAATTTAAACAATCAAAAAGCTGTTTTTGTGGCATTTAAAAAGGTTCAACACAACTCCTGGGTAATTTCATGATTTTATTAATAATGCCAATATTTTAATAAAAGGGTGGTCATTTGGCCATTTCTCTCAGACCAGACACAATCGTAATGGCAGGCCCATGCCTTATATGCCCTTTTGGAAGAGACATGCTCCCCAGAGTAGCAACCAATTCTGATTTGTTAACCATGAAAGAGAGAATTAATATTACAATGAAAAGGTTCAACCTGGACTTTGATTATACCATTTATTTCTAAAGTATACAATAACAATGAAGTCAGCACAATGGCTCTGTAGGCCTTGTTTGGTAGGTAGTCTAATATCTCTTCCCTCCCACACTTTCTTTAGATCCTCCCAAACACTGAGCTAGCTCTGCAAATTTGTGCATCAATCTTAATGCCATGAAATTGAATTGCTTCCATTTCAATCTTTTAGGAAAATTCTGATCACCTAGCAGGATAAGATACCAGACAATGAGGTACTTTCTTGAACTAAACTCTCTACTACAGAGTCCAGTTATGATGACTAGCCTTGTTGTTCCAACATCAAATGTATGCTTGCCTAAATGACTTTTATAGAGAACTCACAGAGGCCAAGTACTCACATGGTGGTCAGAAGAAATGACACAAGGAAACTCTCAAGATTTTTCTAACTTTGGAATTGATTTTGTGACATGGGAGACACTGCCACAGGACTACATAGCACCCTTATCAGGGAAGGTACTACTCTCTATGACCAAAGTAAAATTGAAGGACCTCAAAAGAAATGTGAGGTGTGCAAATTTAGAGATTCTACTTGTGAAATACTTTGCACCCTCCCAATCATTTGAGAAAGGCATAAAACCTGAACTGGTCAATCAGAAGAAAGACATTTTTAGCCTACTTTGAGGTTAATCTACCATGATGCTTAACATGCTCTGGTGAAACAAACATGTTTTGCTTTGCTGAGTGAACCGAAAATGCCCTTTCCTATGTCGGCAAATACAAGGCAGGATGAAGCTGACCAGAAACGTTCTTCTCTTTATTACTAAAAAGGATGAGACACCTTGAACCAGACACTATCTTGAACAATGAAACTTTTCTTATGTTTTCTGATATTATATTATGTCATGTTAATATAAAAGAAGCACAGAATCCTGGATCTATAATTTCGATTGACACCTTGACATTCTCTTATTATATTTAAAAGCTATCCTATTAAGAAATGTCTTTATCATGTTATGGCTAACAAACATGAAGACTATAATTTTGGTTGACATAGGCATCCTGATTTAGGATTGCTCCAAGTGGCTAAAGGGTCTCTTTCAGTTTGTTTACCTCTGAGTTCAGAACTTTTTTCTGACTGTCACGCATGGTTCTCTGGCTTAATGAGAAAAATAAGCACATTATAGCACATGTACAATCTGATTCTGTTGTTTCTTGTTCCAACTTTGGTAAGATGGAATCTCTTTCTGTTTGTTCTTTGGACAAACTTTCAATTTCTGTTTTAAAACCCTTTAATTTACAATGCTATCCCTGCATTCCTTTTGCTTACCGCTATACCAGTTCTTCGTACTTTGCAATACTTTGAATTATAACACTATGATGTCCTATTGTGTTAAGTGCACTGTATTCCTAATCAGTTTCTTTGGAAATCAGGATTGTCTTCAGCCTGTTTTATATGGAGGGCTTTATAAAAAAAAAATTCATCACCTGGAGAGGTCATTCAATACAACCCTGTTAACTGATAGAGGAGAAGACGGAGGTGTAGCAAGAGAAAGTGATTTTTCCAAGGTCACAAAGTCAGCAGCAGAGCTAGAATTAAGACCCAAGACTCTTGAGCGCCAAACCTATGCTTCTTTCCACCATATCTCCCTGCAGCTTCTGATATAAGTTGGTGAAGACATAAAACGTATAGAAAAAATGCTGAGATACTCGCAATACAATTATAAAAAAGCAGAATGTGAGTCATTATTCACCACCTTTCCAAGTTTATTGATTCATGAAGATTCTTAGCATTTTTTGAAGATTACTTATTGATTTATCTTAATTATTAAATAGACTGGAAATTCCCATTCCTACGCGGTGATTATTGCCACCCACCCTCCTTGCAAGGTGGATTCATCCAGTTTTTATTCAGCAAGCATTTACTTAGAGGTTGTTGTCTGTCTAATAGTATATGCTAACACTTACTTTCTTATGTAGTGCTTTGAGGTTCATGAAATGCATTTTCTTCCTTCCCATGAGGATACTAGTGAAAGCGTTGAATTCATCTTATAGATGAGGATACTGCTTAAAGAGATTGACTGAACTGTGTAGAGTCTTACAGCTACGAAATGCCAGAAGTAGGATTCAAATTCAGGTTTCCTAACTCCAAGGGCAGTAGTCATTGTACTATAAAACACTGCTTTTATTTTGAATAGTTCTAGTGGTTCAACTCAACAAGCATTTTTAAGGCACCTACCATGTGGAAAGAGGTATCTAGGTGGTGCAGTGGATAGAGCAGCAGGTCTGACATTAGGAAGACTCATCTTCATCAGTCTGGTCTCAAAAACTTACTAGCTGTGTGACTCTGGGTAAGTCACCTAACTCTCTTTGCCTCAGTTCCCTATCTGTAATATGAGGTGTAGAAGGAAATGGCAAACCATTTGACTATATCTGCCAAGAAAGTCTCAAAAGGGATCATAAAGAGTCAGACATAACTGAAAATAATTGAATGATAACCCCTTATGGAAATCTAGGTGTTGAGGATGCAAAGTCAAAAAGGAAAGAGCTCCTCCCTCGAGGAATTTACATGCTACCAAAATAACATATAAAAGTAAGTAAATGTCCGATTATTTGAGGAGGCAAAAAGCACTGATAACATAGCAAATAAAGGAAACCTTGACAGAGAAGACAGTGCCTAATTTAATCATTGAAATATTCTGAGAGATAGAGACAACAGTGCATTAGAGGAGATGATATGCAAACACATCGAATCAAGAAATGGAACAGTGAGTTTGTAGAAGTCCAAATTGGCTTGAACATGGACTATTTGAAGACAATTTAGTTTCTGGTTTTTTAAACTATGTAATACTGCCTTTCTGGATAGTCCAATCAGTTGTTTGTTGGATTGTTTTTGTTTTGGTTCTTGCTCTGCTTTTCTCTAGAATAAATTTTCCAAATTAAAGGCAGGCTGTATCTAGATCGTAGAGGGTTTTAAGTACCAGACTGAAGAATTTCTTTTTTATCTTATAGGTAATTATGGTGTGACATGGTCAGATTTGAACATTAACATTATTTTGGCAGCTGTATGGAGGAGAGATTGGAGAAGGAAGACGTAGGAGACAGTTATTCTTCTTGTGTTTCATAGCTTCTCCTGGGCACATGTGTGTACCTTCTCTGTGTCTGTTTATGTGGGGCGTATGCCTACTCTGTGTTTATTTATATGAAACCCTACTGTAATTTGTGAAAATTCTCACTCATTGTCACAGACTTTCATTCAGATTCCCATCTATATGTATTCTGTACATACGTATTTGAGTATATGTTATCTCCCCTGGTAGACTATAGAGAGCAAGGATTGTCTCATTCTTTTTCTTTTTATCTGAAACAGTGGCATAGAGTGGTCACTTAATGAATGCATTTTGATTGATTTGTTGGTTCTTATAAAACAACATTTGGAAGATTTTGACGATAAAAGTTTATGGCATTCACTACAGACTAAACTCCTTTGATGCTTTATCAAAATATAGAGACGTTCAGAGATAATGGTTAAAGTAAACGTAGGAGGGATTATTCTCTCTCTTCAATTTCTGGTTGATCCTAATGGTATTCTCAGTTTGATAATGATATGAGCCAGCACTAAGTCAACTGTACATGTCTTATCTTTGTCAATCATGAAAGACAAGACAAAACCACCTCATCTTCCAAGAGTTTTCAAGAGACCTGTCATATCAGAGGTTATGTCAGCAGAGTACAATCTTTGTTAGATCAAACTAAGTTGAGAAAGTTTAAAGAACAAGCTTATTGATGACTGTCATTCAAGACTAGTCTAGCTAATGTCAGAATAGCTCATTAACAGAAGATTGTTCAACAAATGCATGTATTTAGCCACAATTAACTAAGGAAGTCTACCTCCTATATCATGGAGGGATTCCATTCTTCACTGCCTAGTGTCAGTGGTCGGTGGAGGCTCCTATGGTAAAGGAAGGTGAATTCTGTGCAGTAGAGCAATTCATCCAACAAGTAGACATTAAGCATTTCCAAAGTCCAAGCCACTAAGCTAGGTGCTGAAACTGACCTCAAGTCTAGTCTGACACTAAAAGTGAACATATGAAGCTGTAGAAAATAGTTTTTCAAAAAGTTCTGAAATACCAGGACCAAGATATTGTGAAATTCTTTCTGTTAAGAGGTTTCAAGATTAACACAGGCCCTGATCTTTCCTGGATATTACAGGTTCAGTCTTGGAGGGAGGGTATCAAAATGCAGTGACCTTGGATGGCCTAAATTCTATCATCATTGCTCCTAGCCGCACTATCTATGGCCCTTATGTTTCCCAACCTACAATTTGCTGGGTGTAATCTGGCTCTATTTTTCACATCAGAGCCTCAAGTAATTGAGCTTCAGGCTATAAAAATGCAATAAACCAAATAAATAACTAAGTAAAAGAGAGTTTAATTTTCAGCAAACCTAATATGATTTACTTGGCCATGTGTATTCATTTTCTAGATCATGAGGGCAATTACTGTGGGCATGGGCTTCTGGTTTTCTTTCAGTGTGCACTTGGAACCCACATTAGCATTAATGAAAGTTGCAGCTCTGTATTGAGGGAAGAAGAAAACCCAATTTGTACTTTCAGGTTTGTTACTTTTTAACCGCAATTATGCTTTAGAGGCAGTGTTGCTTTAAGAACCACCTATTTAATTTTCTTAGACTTTGAAAACCTTTTGATAGAGTAATTGCCTGACATAGAACACCTAGGAGGTGAAATTAAATGAAAAGTATTTTCCAAGCAGCAAAAAGAAATTAAATGCTTGATCAGAAGGTCTGTGTCACTAATGCTGCTTCATTGTGGAAATTCTTAAACAGCAAGTCTGTACTCTCCTCTCACAGTCTGGATTCATTCACCTGTGTTTCTTTGCTGTGTTATTCTATGGGTTAAATTGATTTAGTTTGGAGTTTTTTAAGCTCTTCATATAATTTCTCTCCATAATGTCCTCAGGAAATGTGGAACCATAATATGCAATTACCCTCAGGTGGTATAGTGGATAGAGCAAGAAAGAACTGAGTTTGAATCTTTCCTCAAGCAGTTACTTTATTAGCTGTGTGACTCTGGACAAGTCATTTAACCTCTCTGTGCTTTAGTTTCTAAATATATTAAATGAGGATCATAATAATAAGTAGTGCTTTGGGGTTTACAAAGCTCGATACAAATGCTATCTCATTTTGATCTTCCCCAAACTTCTGGGAGGTACTCATGAAGAAATCAAGGCTGAGAAAGATTAAATGGTTGGTTTATTGTGACATAGCTAGGAAATGTATGAACTTAGGTCTTCACTCCAAGTCTATCAGGCTACTCACTATACCACCTATCTGTATAATAATAGCACCTACTCATAGCGTTGTTGTAAGTTTCGCCTGAGATGATATATGTAAAATGCTTTACAAACTTTAAAGTTCGATATGAATTCTATGGCTACTACTACTACTACTACTACTACTACTACTACTACTACTACCACCACCACTAACACCACCACCACCACCACTACTGCTACTACTACTGCTGCTGCTGCTACTACTACTACTATTTTTCATTATTTTTATCACTACAAGAGGCCCAAGTATGCCCCTGGGAGTATAAAAGCTAGTTCATGGGATAAAGATTACGTCATTAAGATGATTGGTGTTTGTAGACAAGCGAAATAAAAAAAAAAAACCTGTTACTCTCATATAACATTATATTTGGACTGCTCCCAAATTTCCAGGTGAACTTAAATTTTGGGTCCTCCAAGGGTGACTACTAGTCTTGGAATTTATGAGTGATTCTAAGTAACTACTCCTTACACCACAGTTCATTTGCAGTCTTGCAATAGACTTAATTATCTTTCATCAAAGATCATTACTAAGATGATATCAGAATAGTTGGTACAAATAGTTTCCCCCACTCACCTACAAATACACATAGCATTTATGGAAAGAGTAGACTCCAAGTTGAGGTATATGTGTAGGATATATATGGCCAAGAGTAACCCTTGTTTCCTATCATTAAGGCCATGGAAGTCATTTCTCCCTTTGTAGATTCCTCATCACATAATTCTTTTTGGGCATAGTGTCTGGAATGGCATGGTCAGTGGAGGTATGTAGGGAAGTTGATTTCCTTTTCATTCTTTTCAAGAATAAATCCTTCTCAGGGGACTGTTTCTTCAGCTTCTGGCTCTGAGTCTAGAACTGACAAATTCTGAACTATTTTACTGCCTCAGTGGTCAATTCCCATACTTATTTGCTGGTTTTATATACCTCTATATCATTGCTTTGCTATTCTGCTACAGAAGCCATGTAGGTAATCTTTTTCTTCTTACAAGGAGCATCACTTTTCAGGAATGTTGCTTTTCACTTAAAAGACAGATCTGCAAATTCCCAAACTTGAGGCAAACCCTAACCTCCAAGGCAGCATCTATTCAGGAAATTTTCATTCTCTGTCTCCAAAATCAAATTTTAGGATTACCAAAAATTTCAGTTATCCACAAGATAATTTCTAAGGATGGCATTGAATGAAGAAATCTCTTTTTCTGGCAACACCCAGATTTTATCATCACATTATCTAGGAAATTAGACAAAAAAGAAAAAACTTTCTGCATGAAATTTGGCTGCAGGAACTACCCCACCCCACTCTTACCCTCCAAGACTTAGTGGGTATCTACATCTGCTTTTGCCATATCCTTCTATAGGAATTATATCAATTACTATTTCTAGGACTTGGAAAGTCCTTTCTTCATGAAGTCTTAGGTTCCATCCATCTTTATATTACAGGATGCTTTTTACAGAGAAGAGTGTGTCAGGGGCGTAATGAACCAATAAACCACCTGGAGGAATGGGGATGAGAAAACTAGGAAGATTTGACTTGGTGACGTTGCTCTGCCAAACTCAGCACTAGAAAGACTTCCTGGTTTGTAATTAAAAAACCACTAACCAACCAGAAAGGGAAAAGACCCAGATTGGGAATTGTGCCCTTTTTTGGTTTGGTCTGGAGGGATTTGCTCCAGTGAGATGAAAGCCTCGCCCTCGGGGTGGATCAGGATGGATACTAAAAATAGAAACCTACTTAAACAGTGAATAGCTACCTGGAACCAGAACCTTACTTAAACCAATGCCCATAGTTGTTCGGGGGATTCCTCTGCACTTAATAAAATATATGCCTCCTGAAGAAGTGTCCGACTGAGTCCCTCGGCCGTATCCCCCGGGGAGGGAAATCCGGAGACGTCCGAAGCAGAAGCCCACTGAGAGAGTGTCACCTGAAGGACCCGGACCCGGGTCAAGAGTGAAAATATATTTCATCAGATATTAGATCAACGCCCCACCCCCATGCTCCCCCCAAAAAAACCCAACTCTTTCTGACAAGATTGAATAACAAATTTTGGCTAACCATCTCTCTCAAAATGCTTTTTTTTATTTTTTAGAAAGGGGATATATAAACTCCATTAAAGCCCAAGACAGTAACTGGGAACTTTATTGATTTTGTTGCTTAATGGTGACATTTTCCAACAGTTAACAAACACTAAAATAAATCTCTTTCAGCTTACATGCTCACTCAGAGTAATCAAAAATAGTAAATCCATAGCGCTATTCTAGCAAAAGGGTCCTGCTGAAAATTGGTGCTGTCCAAAGCATCCCTTTCAACCAAGACTTAAAGCTAAGAACCCATTCTCAGTGCTGCATTACATTCTCAGGTTTTTCCTCTCTACCAAGAGTGTGTGTGTTTGGGAGGAAGGGGGGGAGGGGGGGATGTTAAAATCATTCAATTAACCAAATTTTAATTGTTCTCAGCTGAGGCTTGGCTTTAGTAGCCATATGCATGTCTGATGACTCAGATGCTACTTCCTCATGTAACTTTGCAGTGAGAAAGGATATATATATATATATATATATATATAAAGAATTCAAAGAAATGCAGCAATGTTTATTTAAACTGATAAGTAAGCTAAAAGGGCATCTCGATGGCACAGTGGATAGAGCACCAGGTCTGAAGTCAGGAAGACCTGAACTCAAATCTGGCCTCAGATACTTACAAGTTACTTAGCCCTGTTTTTCTCAGTTTCCTCATTTACAAATGATCCAGAGAAGGAAATGGCAAACCATTGCAGTATCTTTGCCAAGAAAACACCAAATGGTGTCATGAAGTGTTAGTATGACTGAAATGGCTAAACAGCAACACTTGTGTGACCATGAGCAAGTTGCTTAATTGTCCGTTTTGTCATCTATAAAATGGGAATAATTCTCATTGCACTTATTTATAATGAAAGCTTATAGGGAAATGTGAACTATTGTGTACTTTATAATCATTACATGCTATATAATAATAGCTAGCATTTGGATAGCTCTTCACAGTTTGGGAAGCAATGGGTATATTATCTCAGACACTTACTGGCTGTGTGACCCTGATCTAGTCACTTAACCTCTGTTTGCCTCAGTTTCCTCCTACAAAATGGGGATAATAATAGCATCTGTCTTTCAGAGCTGTGTGACCAAATGTGATAATTGCAAAGTATTTAGCCTAGCGTCTGATCCTAAGTACTAAAAAATGTTATCCATTATTATTATCACTAATTATGATCTCATTTGACTTTCACAACAGGTGTTTACAATAGATGTTATTATAAGCTCATTTTACAGATGTGAAAATTGAAACTGAGATGGGTTAAGTGACTTATTCAGGATCATATAACTAGTAAGTATCTGAGACAGCAATCAAACTCAGCTCTTCTTGACTTCAAGTTCAGCACACTGGGCCATCAGCTGCTTATGTAAATGCCAACTATTAATATTATGGTTCCAGACCCTTTACCATCCTGGTTATCATCATTTTTATCATCATTTCAATACATTCCAGGTTATGATGTCATCTCCTAAAAAGTTTCTATCGGCTTGTGTAGTATAGGGAAAAAATTAACATAGTGCCAAGTTTTTTAAATTTTAGCCTATTTGGCAGTCATTCTTGATATATATATATATATATATATATATATGTATATGTATATGTATATATATATATACATACATGCATACATATATTTTCAATAAGTAATCAAAGAAAAAAGTGAAGATTTTCATGAAAATATAGGCACAGGAAGGCAGAATCCATCTTCTCCAACATTTTATTATGCTGATCTTGAGCAGAGTACCATTTTATTAACCATTTTATCAAAGTAAGAAAATCAAGGCTGTTGGGGTTATAGTGACAAGATATGTTACTTGCATCTAATGTGTATGTGCATGTTAGGTGGAGTATGTTGGTGTAGGGTGGGGTAGTAGGACTCTAGTTTTATCATGTAAGATATATTCCTCATTGAAGATCTGTACTGTAAGCTCAATATGTCAGTAGTCAATGATGGTAGTTAGAAGTGTAAGTTTCAGAATCTGAATGGGTCTGAAGCAACAGCTATCCTTGAAGAGGAGGCTAGGTCAAAACCAGGGGCATCACCAAGTCTAGAGGAAAAGTACATGTTTCAGGGATCAAGGATTCAGTAGATGGTATACCATGAGGTTTAAACTAAATAGAGAAGGCTCCAATTTGCCACACTTTCCACTCTATTAATACACGTGAGTTTTAAAGTCAGGCTGTGCACAGCAGTTTCCTTCTCTCAAACTTCTATTGAACTCCCTTCAGTTGAAGATCTCCTGTTACCCTCATTAATTTCCTGAGCAATTATGCAACCTATGCTCTGGTGAGCAGTGAAGACAAAGGCTGTATCTTGCTTGATCTTTGTCCCTAATAAAGTGCCTAGTCCTGTGTTCTAACCATAGTAATCTTTTTTTGGTAGAAGATATAGTGGAAATAAAACCTAGCAGGCAGCTTTTTAAAAATTACAAACTGGATAAGATGGTTTCAATATGGAAAGGAGGTTTTGGTTTTTTTAAAAAGAGAATAATAGATCAAAATTCAACCCCTTTTTAGTATTACCTCAACATGAAATTTTGAATTTTGAGTTAGCTTAAAATGATTGATAGAATCATAAGGTCACAGAACCTCAGAGGTGAAAGAGACCTTGGAGATTATCTAAGTACAAAACAAGAACCCCCATGTACAATATCCACAATATACAGTTGTACAGTCTGTACCTAGATTTCCAGTGAAAATGTAGCCCAACACCAGGAGCTGCCCATTCCCTTCTAAGGCAATTCAGGCCTTAAGATTTTTTTTTTCTTTAATCAGGACAAAATTTGCCACTCTAGAACTATAATTCTTTGCTTCTAATGAACAAGCGTTTTTTATTATATCTAATTTTTCTTTTGTAGAGAGATCAGAAAGAAGTCTAGCTGTGATTTGTTGCTAGCAGTAAGTAGGTCATAAGTCACCAGCCTTTTCATTTTTCCCTAACTATCCCAGAATTTTCATGTAACAGAGTTGCATAACAGAGAGTAGTTGAACATAATTTCCTCCTCAGTATTGGGAAAGCAGTCTGGTTTGTGGTTAAGACCACTAGCTCTGGGGTCAAAGTATCTGGATTCAAATTCTGCTTTTGATACTTATGCAACCGAGGCCCAAAATCCAATGGTGTGGGTCACTTTCCCTATAAGTCCAAATGGATATCCTGCCCTGCATGGCTGGAGGGAAGAGTTGGTGAGAAGTCAGAAAGCTTAAACTTTTGCCAGTCAACTTCAAGACCTCTTTGGGGGATTTATCAAGCTTCAACTTCCCTTCAGGACTCTTCAGGGTCAGTGGCCCTTTTAGGAATCTCCAAGTGAGACTTTGGGAAAATATGAGAGGAGTGAGTGGGCTCCATCATGTCCTTATTTTCAGATTGTTACTCTAGGCACTTTGGAGAGTTTCTGTTTGGATAAAATCTAGGAATCTCTCTTGGTTGAGCTGAGTTATCCTGTTCCCAGTAAGAAAGTGCCTTCTCCCTGTATTGTTTGGTGTATATTTTTGTATATCTTCTCTAATTTCTGTTTTGCTATTATTTGGGTAAATAGGTTTCTTTGCTGTTTGTTATGTGAGTTAATTGTAGAATTGGCATTAGGTGGGGAAGGGATCAAGACTTAGGTATAAAGTTGGGTTTCCACTTTCCCTACAAAATGCCAAAGTGATCAAAACAGTTTAAATCTGATCATATCCTCTATACTTATACTCTTTAAGGGAATGGGCAGATATACTTCTATAGTGTTACCCCTTCTCTCTGAGCAAAAGAGAATGGTGATCTCTGGGCCTATGTCTTGCTTCCCCTCCTGGAAAGAATGGAAGACTCCCTTGGAGTAGGATGGGAAAGAAAGAAGCTAGAGATGCCTATGTTGCCTCCCTTTGAGGCACTCTCAATAATAGGTCTTCCATAACATGTGGGATTATCTACAAATTTGGGCCCCACACATTACTCTCTTTCCGTGTGAGAAGAGACTTAATAACCACAGCATTCCCAATGGAAGTTGGGCTGAGTATATTGTGTCCCCAAGGATAATGAGAGAGTTGAAAGTCCATTAAGGGAAAGAAGCAGCATACAATGAGGCACAGTGCAGAGCAGCACCCAGTAGGAAGCAAAGTTAACCACTTTATATATCACCCAAAGACGTCAAAAGCTTTGAAACATTAGAGGCATGAGTTGATCCTTTATAAATGTGCCTCGGGAGCAAGTTCATGCTCCATAAATGATTATTGGAAATAGTATTTCTTCCTGGTGTGTGTGTGTGTATGTGTGTGTGTATGTGTATGTGTGTGTGTGTGAGCTCAAGTTCATGTACAAAAATATTACATTATTTTTATTATGCTATTTCTTTGAATGACTTTGAATTGTGACTTCTGACTTTTTAATTTCTTTAACAAGCCTTTATATTGCATAATTATAAGTCTCTATCCTTGTCACCTTTCTCTGGACATCTTGCTTATCACTTTCATTGATAAAAATGGATCCCTAAAGTGAATATAGTATTTATTGGGTAGTCTGATTAGGTTAGAGTATGGCAGAGCTATCGTATTTCTTCTTCCAGATGCTATGAATGTATTAATTCATTTTAATTCAATTCATTTAAATCCAATTAAGGTTTATTACATGTCTATTATGTTCTAGGAACTAAGATGGGTGGTAATGGTAAAAAGACAAAATCAAGACTGGACCTGTCCTCAAGAAACTTATATTCTATTAGGAGAAGATGCAGCATATATGAAGACAAGTAAATACAAACTACAAACAGAGTAAATTGATAGTGGAGAGACTAATAACTGGTGGAGTCGGGGGAGTGAGGAGAATCAGTCTCTGTGCATTTGGTACTGAGCCTTGAATGCACTAACATATTCTGAGAGGGATGGAAAGAAGGAAGGCAGCAAAGCAGGAAGGGACAAAGGCAGGAAGGAAAGCAAGAAGGCAGAAAGGAAGGCAGGAAGGATTGAAGGAAGGAAGGAAGGAAGGAAGGAAGGAAGGAAGGAAGGAAGGAAGGAAGGAAGGAAGGAAAGAAAGAAGGAAGGAAGGAAGAAGAGGAGAGGAGGGAGGGAAGGAGGGAAAATAAATAAAGAATGAAGGGGGAAAGAGAAGAAGGAAATGAGGGAGGGAGAGAAACAATCATTTATTAAGCTCTTTCTTTGTGCCAGGCGTTGTTCTAAGTTCTGGGGATACAAATATAGGCAAAGAAAAAGATCATGTGGCCACACCACAGTAAAACCATCTTAGCAGATAGTTAAACCAGATTGAGTGTAACCAAAAAGCCTTGAGTCTGTTAGTGACTTAGGGAGGTATCTACCCCAAGCATTTGAAGACTTCCTCTTGCAGAATGCATGGATGATAACAATCTGTTCCAATGGCCATGAATATGACTGAAGCTAGTATTGTGGGAGTGCTTAGAACTTGGTCAGACATTGAAGATGCCAAGATCATTCATTACATCCCAGGCCATCAGCAGTCATCTCACCTTTTGTCTTGCCACTGAACTTTGATGCCTCTGAAGAAGTGAGACTGAATACTTCACTTAAATCCAATTTATGGGCAAGTCAAGACATCACCTTTGTGATGTCATTGGTCCTTTTCAAGAACAAAAGATGAACCATAACAGCTGCTTCGAATGATACAGAAAAATCAATTAGGGGACAACTGTATTAGTCTAGGAAACAGATAACCAGGACCTGAACCAGAGTAGTTATAGTGTGAATAGAAAAAGGGGCTATTTCACGTGAGTGGTATTATAGTAGTAGAATCAATAAGACTCATCAACAGATTGCATATTGTGACAGAATGTGAAATGCTAAGGTTAACTTTCAGGTGTAAAAGAAGCTTACATTCCATTTGGCCTTTAAAAAATAAATATCATACTTTTATAGAGCTAGCAGCGTAATAAAACTGTCATGTCTTTCTCTATGTGAACTGTTGATAGTCATGCCTCCTTTTGCCAAATTTGTGTGTGATTGATTTAGTATTTTAGCACATGCATAAGATTTTACTTTTTTCCATATTATATTTGATCATTCTCCACTATAATTCTAAATCTATGCCTCATTGTGATGTAGAAAGTAGGAATAAAGCAAGGAAGGGAATTAAAGTCTTCTTTAAGGCTGTTCCAAAAGATCACAGGATTTGTGAGCTACAGCAAAGTTGAAAAAGTTTATATTCAGTACAAACTTAGCAATGAACTGTCTATGGTGTAATAGCCAATCTGGCAGAGTAGGGAAAGGCTCACAACCCAAAGCATAGTAATAGGACAGTGTTTTTCTTTTCAGGCTTAGAAATTCCCAAAGACCTTTCAGTAAGGAATCATGGAATTTTGATCTGTATTGTTAGAGTTCTACTCTAAAAAATAATCACTGATTTTAAAGATAGAATAGCAAATTTTATTCACTCTTTTAGTCTGTTGAGATCTTTCATGGTCTTCTTGGCTGTGTATTTAAACATGTAAGCTGCCTCTTTAATTTCTCTTTCATCTCTTTTTTCCTTACTTTTGAACTGTGTGTTTGTCCTTCATTGCTAAAGAAGACCATGCAAGAAATAATGACATGACTTGCACTTGAATTTGTTTTGAGTGAGGAAGGGCTGTGCAGGTCACCAGCCTCACTTCTCCTCCAGAGCCATCTGAATCCAGTGACCACATATTCATCAAGATGACTGGAGATGACCCAGGATGAGGCAAATGGGGTTAAATGACTTGCCCAAGGTCACACAGCCAGTGAGTATCAAGTGTCTGAGGTGAGATTTGAACTCAAGTCCTCCTGACTCCTGCACTGATGCTCTATCCACTGTACCACTTAGCTGCCCCAGTTTAGAACTATGCAAGAAGAGTGATTAAATTGTTAATTGTCTGCCATAGGAAGCATACCGGAGGAATTATACTACAAGTGAGTGAGTGGCAATGAGAAAAGAAAATATATGTAACAAATATAAAGCTGCAAACAAAATCTGTGCCCAGCAACTGGACAACAGCTAAACAAAGCAACTATACTAATGGCATGGAATGATGAATATCATTCATAGGATTCATAGAAGTTAGAGGAGATGGGGGCAGGGAATAAAAAGTAGAGGACCTGAGTGAAAGAAAAGGCTCCATTTATCCCTGTTTACAAAGACACCCCCAAGTTCCTGTTTGAAGTTCCTGTTATTTTAGTGCATATGTTGTTCTTGAACTCTTTCCTACCTTCTTGTTTGATTAACATTGAACATGGCCAGCTGGCCACATTTTACTGTTTTAGTAAGAATTGACATTTGCATTCTACGTAGATGTCCTTGTTCATGTTGTGTCCTATATTTCTAATGTTTTATTTTGACACATTTCTTCCCCCCCCAACACACATACACACACAAGATTGAGGTTGATCTTGTCACTTTCCTCTTTTGTCATTTGCCAGTTGATAATAGAAAGCAAGAATCTGCCCTTTAATATGCCAATAATGCCAACCTTGCTCATTGAATTGGAGTCACATTTTGTTGCCTTCTGGTGTCATTTTTATTGACATGGTTTTACTCCCTGTGTACATACAGTTTTGTTTATGCTTCTTTGACTTGGCATCATACCTTACTAATCCTACTTCCATGACCCAAGTGTAGCCTCTTATTGCCTCTAAATGAAACTATTATAATAATATAATAACAAGCTTTCTCACGTTCAGTTTCACCTAGATAAAATAATTTTCTGCCCTATGTATGTACTCAGGATATATTTGCTGATGTCAGAACATGACCCAGGGTCCTTCCCTGCTCTCCCAAAAAGGAGATTTGAGTTCATATAGATTGAGGAAGATAGTATGCAATACTCACTCGAAGTGGATCAGTTTCTCTCTCTTGTTCTGCCCCTAGAATAAAATTCTAGGGAAATTTCTAAAAAAAAAAGATAAATAAGATTCATGTCTAGGGTGTCCACCAAATCAGGCTTCCCTTCCACAAAGATGCTCAGTGAAAAAATACATTATTTGGATATGGTACTTTTAAGAAAGTTTCCTCTGCTAGAGAAACTACATAAGATGCAACAAACTCATAGTATGCATGAAGAAATATTAACACATAAAACATTCAAATAACCTGTTAACTTCATTGTAGTCTTTCTAAAGTAAAGGGCCTTTGTGCAACTGCTGAAGGTGGTGTTTGCATTTTATTTTTCAGTCTAGTACTTTGCAAGCAACTCAAACCATTGACAAAGTACAGATCTCCTTATTCTTTCATTGTGTGGTTTTAATCGCCAAGTCACAACCTGATTTCTGGTGGTGGTCTTCTTATCCCCCTAGAAATGTGTTGTCAAAGAAATCTTAACTCTCCTAGAGACTGATTATCTGACTCAGATACTCATAATTGCCTACAAGGTAAAACAAGCAAGGCTAGAAAAATTCGTTTTCATGATTGGTAGTTATTTACCTATGATCAAAAAAGGAAACATAAAAGCAGAAGAAAGCACACTGGAACTTGAGGTTACAGAGATCTTTAAACCTCTCACCTTGGTAAATTTCACATCTGTCATGTGATTCTTCCATTTCTGCCTATGAACATGTGTGTTTGGGGAGGTAGTAAAATAAGGAGAAATTTATTTTTCTTCTACTTTGCTGAAATTCTAAGGGAAAGAAAATGGAGGGAAAAGAAGAGTCCTAAGTGAAGGGTTTGAATCCCTTACAATGTTCACTTTTACAGGGCACAGGTGAGGATGGTTCCCCGGAAAAGGAGCCTTCACTCTCCACCACAGTTCTCATTTCTTATTTGTCTTTGAGTCTATAAGGTAGCAATATGGAAATAATGACAAAACTGAAGTTCTATACATCAGCTTCTTCCTGGAATCTTTTCTTCCTTCATGAATCTGAAGAGAGGTTGGAATCATGCATCTCTTTCAAAGCTAGAAGCCAAGGTAGTCCAAAAGATCACATCTCATCTCCTCTCCTCTCTCTAACTCTACCTGCCCCTCACACAGGAATGGAACATTGAGAAATTAACAAGAGAGAGTCCCATGCACTTGGCCTTTTAAGCAAAGAGTTGCAGAGAAAACAATTCTTAAAAATTAGAGCTGTTCCAAGGTGGAATAGACTCTCTCTGGAGGTAGACACTTCCCACTGTTGATCTTCAAGCAAAGGTGAGAAAATTGCTTCTTAGATATGTAGCAGTGAGGAATCGTTTGGAGAGAAGGGTTGAAATAAACAGACATTGTGGAGCCTTTAAATTTTCAGGTACTATAATTCTATGATTTTGAGAGACCAAGAGTAGAAGTTGCAAAGAATCATATTTAGGCTCAAAATAAGGAAGAACCATTTCAATAGTTAGAACTGTTGAAAAGAACTGCCTTGGAAGCTAGTGAGGTTCCCATCTCTAGATGTATTCAAAATGCAGCTGAATGATCACTTTTTGAGGAAGTTAGAGAATTTTGTTCATTTACAGGTTAGATAGGCTTTTGAGGTTCTTTTCAAATTGGAGATTCTGTCATCGTTTTATATATGATTAAGCTAAACAAAGACTATTTCAAGATTTTCCTTTGTTGCATTTTCTATTGAACCCTTGTAAAATATGGGCAGTTTGGGGCTTATGTCCAAAATCCAATTTGATGGTGGAATGTAACTAAATTACACCCAGACAGAGAGGAATGAAGAAAAACAATTTGATAGAGCAAAGCAGAGTCTGAAAAGCAGTTCACAGAATAAATTCTAATGTGGTCAAACTACAAAGCAGCTTAACTAAGGACAAAAACGTCCTTGTGCACAGAATACAGAATTGTGTCTTTATAAAAGTTGTACTTATGTTTCCTTTTTGGTTCCTTAAACTAATCATTATTTCTTATCATCAACCTATATGCACTAACATACCCTAATGAAGAGTTCAGGCACCAAATGTTTACTTGCTCAAAAACATTAAGTTGAAATAAATCATTAGATATGCTACACAGACTGAATTCTACACTGGATCGTGAGAGGGGGCACTGATCAGGGTTTAGCCAACAAATAAAACATTTTCCTATAGAAGTACACAGTATATTTTAATGTATATAATTTTCCAAGTTATTTTGCCATTTTAAAATATAATACATAGATACACAAATGGTTAAAAGAATTCTGACTTAAATCTCTTTTCTTAACAATTTGTGAATAATCATTTTTCTATCTTATAAATGAATTTTATTAACTTGAAATTTCTTTCACAAAGACATTTAAGCCAGAAAGAACTTTCCACTCCTCCCTTCACCCCATCACATCATTTTGCTTTCTTAAATGCAAGTTTAATGCCAAGTTAAATGATTGCCTCTGTGTACCAATTATTAGCATTTAAGATGAAACTAAGCCACAGATTATACAAATGAAAGGAACAAGAATAAAAGCATTTTATATAAAGGAGGGCAGAAAGACAACATATTCTAGTCAAAGATAAATATAGATAAAGCCCCTCAAATTACCAGGTGTCAGACTAATCCAGAGAAGCATTTTATCTCAAATGCTATTATGCTTCAATAATTGGGCAAGTAGCTTACCAACATCCAGAAAAGGTAACTTTTTAAGGAAAAAAATAAAAACTTTCTAAGGTTTCAGGCTCAGAATTGTAGACTCTCAGAAATGGAAGAGAAATTAAAGACCATTTAGTTCAACTAGCAACTGATAAATTGTGTTCTTTTCAGTAGCCTATACCTGGAGACAGCTAGATGCACAGTGGATATAGTGCTGGGCCTAGAGTCAGGAAAACTTGAGCTTAAATCTGGCCTCAGGTACTAGCTGTGTGACCTTGGCAAGTTACTTAGTCCTCTTTGCCACAGTTTCCTCATCTGCAAAATGAGCTGGAGAAGAAAATGGTAATCCACTCCAATATCTTTTCCAAGGAAACCCCAAAAGGAGTCACGGTTGAATATGATTGAAAAATGACTGAACAGCTCCTACCAGGAAGTCATCCAGCTTCCACTTGAAATCCTTGAATGAGAAAGAAACCTCCATTTACAGAGGCAGGCTGTTCCATTTTTTGATAGCTGTCATTTTTAGAAGCCATCGTTTACACTTAACCCAATTATGCCTCTCTGCAACTTCCATATGTATCAACATAATGTGTGTAAAACAGTTTCCAAACCTCAACGTGTTATAGTAATTACCGTGCTGTTATGTGTCAGATCTTATTATATCATGTTATCATGATCATATCATCATCACTATCTTCATCATCACTTTTCTCTTCCTGCTTTTACCCTCTAGTATTAAATATAGAACATATATTTTCTTCCCTTATGACCGGTAAAATATTTAAAGTTAGCTACTCTGTGTCTTCTCTTTGCCATGCTAAATATATTGAATCTCTTCAACTGATTCTTATGATCCTGTTTTGCCACACTGCCTTACATTTTATGAAGGACGTTCCACTTTGACAATGTTCTTCCTAAAATGTAGTGTCCATAATGAAGTACAGGACATCAGGTATAGTGTGAACAGGGGGGAATAAGCAAGGATGCTAATCCTCAATTGTTTTGGACACTATTCCAAAATGAAGTAGCCTAAAATCTTGATAGCTTTTCTGGCTCCCTTGTTTCACTGCTGATTATTCATATCACTTCATAGACTTTAAAACTACCAGGACTTTTTTGAAAGAAGCTGCTTTCTAGACACTCCTTACCTCATAATGTATTATGTAGTTGTATTTTAAATCCAAATTTGAGACTACAGTTATCCCTATTGCACTTTGTCCCCTTGGTTTTGACTCATTGTCCTAGCTTATTAAGAACTTTGATTCTGTCATTAAACATATTACTGATCTTACTTAGTTCTCTGTCACGCATAAATCCCATATAAGTATGTCATTTATACATTCATCCAAGTCATTCATTAAATCAAATAAACAAAGCAGAACAGAGTCAAAGACAAACCACTAGGAAGCACCCTCTAAATTGATATAAACCTCTTACTGACTACTCTTTATATTACCATTCAACCAGTTCTGTATCCATATACTTGTCCTACCATCAAGCTCACATTTCTTGTCTCTTATAACAGGATAGAATGAAAGAGTATTTCATATATTTTGCTGAAGACAAATTGAGATAGTGACCTGCCTTCTCATCCTGGGAAATCTCATCATCACTCTATAAATTCTTTAGAGAAAATGCATAAATATGCTGAAAGCATATCTTTGGATTTTTTTGCAAGGCTACCAGTGCATCTCCTGGGCTATCATTCAGTGGTCATCCATCCCTCTTCCTACGCAACCAGCTCATTTCCTTTTCTATTCATGTTGCCTTTCATCTTCTATGCCTTTTTTTCGGCAAACAAGTAATTGTTGGAATGCTTCACAATTTGCTATGTCTGACATGTGTCTCTTCATTGCTCTCAATTTTAATTAAAAGTTTATTAATGAAAAAATATTTGAAGAAGAAAATATTTTATTCAATCTCTTCATATTTTAAAAACTGTCTTGATCAAGAATTACTTGAACTTATAAAATAATGTGCTATAAATCATAATCAATAATTGTAATTTGCTTCATTAAATTCCTTTTAATTTTGAACTACATCTTATGGAATGATCCTTATATTTTCATTTGGATTAAGATTAAATAAAAATTGATCAAAGATTAATGGAACTTTAGAGTGATACTAAGCACCTTCTATTAAATATTCACCACATATAGTATGGAATATATATCTATATGTGTGTATACATATATGTGTATATGTATGTACATATGTGTGTATACATATGTATGTGTGTACATATATATATATATATGTCAATTATGGTCCTGAAGGTGTACAAAAACCAATAATGAATATAATATAGGTGATGTGATGGTTTGTCTCCTACCTACTATTCAAAAATTCAATAAAAATATATTAAGTACCCACTATATTTCTTAAGCCAAAGACTATGTTCTAGGTATTGAAAACACAAAGATAAAATTAAAATAATCTTCATCCTCAAGAAGCTTATATTTTACTGGATGTGAGGGGTAAAGAAGATTGATGAACACAAGTATAATACAAGGTAATTTTAGGATAGGGAAAAACTGACAGGATCAGGTAAGGCTTCATGGAGAGAGTGTCTCCTGAGTTAAATCTTGAAGTCAAAGATTTTGAAAGGTGGAGATGAAGAGAGAATATATACCAGTTATGGAATTAACTAATATGAATTCAGAAACATGAGGAATGAGGTGTCAAATATGGCCATCAATAGTCTGATTTGTCTGGAATCTGGAGTATTTATGGCAAGTAACATGAAAGAATGCTTGGCTTTCACAATTGTATTTCATCCTAGAAGCAATGGATAATGAATAAAATTTTTGTGGGGGAGATTAATGTAATTATATGTATATATATATATATATATATATATATATATATATATATATATATATATATATGCTATAGAAAAGATTATTCACCTAACTTTCTAAATGATGAATTGGAGAAAGGAGAGATTGGAATCAAGGAAGGTGATTAGGAGGATACTATAGTAATCTAGATAAGGAGTGATGAGGACCTAAATAAGGATTTTTCCACATGACCTCCTTGAGCACAGGGGCTGTCTTTTGCTTCTTTTTGTACTGTCAGTGTTTGGCACTCTGACTGGCATGTAACAGGTTCCTAATAAATGTTTTCTGAATGAAGGAGTGGAGAGAAGGGAAAAAAAGTGAATGTTAGAGATATTATAAAAATAGATTTAGCATGAAAACAATGGATAGGCATGGAAGCTGAAGTAAAGGGAAGAATCAGGGTGATTCAAGAGGTTCTAAGTCTGCATGAGCATGAGCATGTTGATATTCTTGACGGAAATAGAGGCAATTTGAGGAGGAAATCAATTTATGAGGAGAGACAATGAGGTAAGTTTTGGATTGTTGATTTTGAAATGCTGAGTAGGTTGTTCAGGTAGATTTTCTGGGGGCATTTGTTAAAGCAGGATTATTCTTCTGAAGAGAGATTAGATTTGGATATGTCGTGTTCAGAAATACCATGCTTAAACTCATGGGAGAAGAGATCATTCTGGGAGAGAATAGTTAGAAGAGTAATGACCTAGGATAAAGTCTTTGGTTACCATCACTCCATACACACAAACCCAAGCTTAGCAATAGGATAGGAAATATATCAATGAAACAGACCAGTAAATTAAGAAGGAATAGTAAAGCAAGTAAGAGGAAAATCAGTGTAATTCCTGGAAGCCAAAGTAGAAGAAAGAGAGTGACAAAAGTATGGTTAATCAAAGTTGGGCAGCAAGAATTCCTTAAACGTTTATTTTGTTGAAGGAACTATGCTAAGTACTAGGGATACAAAGAAAGGAAAAGGTGTGAGAAATAGAAGAAGATGAGGAGTTAGAAAAGGACATCAGGTTTACACATTATGAAGTTACTGATTGCTTTAGAAGAAAGAGTTCTAATTGAGTGATACCTACTAATTCAAGACTGCACTAATCAAGAGCCTTCTAGGGTTCCTAAATATTGCATTTACACATTTTGTTTCACCTTTCATTCCAACTAAATTTGCAGAAAGTATCTAATGTTCCGAAGATCAGGCATTCAAGTCTTTGAGGCTTACTTTACATGAATAAGTGTTTGGAGAAATGGATATATATGTATATGTACACAGTACTTCTCTTTCCCCAGAAGACATTAAAAGGCATCCAAAGATTCTCTAATTTTATAATGGAGTAGAGTCTCTTCCAGCTTAGGCCATTATTTTAATTCATTTTGCTGGTACCTCTGCATCTCTAGCTCCTTCAGAGATGGTTTTAATATTTGGAAGACTCATAAAGTCACAGATCTACAGCTAGAAGAGGCCTCAAACATAATCTCATCTAATTCCTTCCTTTAATTGATGATGAAAGTGAGGCAATGACTTGCCCAAGTTCACACTTCATTGAATATCATTATTTTAGGGTACATGCTTTCCAAATTTGAAGCTAAATGATTAGAACTGTGTTTAATCAATTCAACAAGTATGTATTAAGTATCTACTGTGCACTCCTCACTATGCCAGCTGTTATAGGAAGTCCAATTCAATTCGACTTCTTTTAGCAAGAATTTATTAATCACCTGCCATATGCAAGGTACTATGCTAAGTACTGGGACTACAAAGACAAAAATGTAAAATAATAACAGCTCTTATCAATAGAGTGCTTTAACATTTTGCTGCTATTGTTCAGTCATTTCAGTTGTGTCTGACTCTCCATGTCCCCTTTTGGGTTTTCTTAGAGAATATACCAGTGTGGTTTGCATTTCCTTCTCCAACTCATTTTATAGCTAAAGAAACTCAGACAAACAGGATTAAGTGAGTTGCTCAGGTGTATATAGCTTTTGTCTGAGGCCAGATTTAACTCAGGATAATGATTCTTCCCCAATCCATTTCACCACCTAGTTGCCCTGTTTTAAGAATTTCAAAAATCTTTATAAATTCTATCTAGTTTTACCCTTACAACCACCCTGGGAGGTCGATGCTATTATTCTGTGTATTTTACACATGAGGAAACTGTGGCAGATAGATTATATAATTTGTTCAGGGTCATGCAGATTGGAAATATCTTAGCCTGGATTTGAACTCAGGTCTTTCTGACTCCAGGTACAGTGTTCTATCTACAGTGCCCCTGATCTACCTTATAAAATGTTCCTGCCCTCAAAAACTTCCATTTTACTTCACAAGGTTTTGAATGTGCACATTCTCTACCTTTAAGGAATTTGTATTCTATTCCATATGGGGGAAGCCAGGTAACCAACAAATATTTATTAAATCTTAAAATATGACATACTCTGTGCTACTCTCTATCTTCAAGGAGCTCACATATTCTAATGATGGAGACTAAATACAAATAATTATGTACTTGCAAGGTATTTACATTGTAAATTATAGGTACTCTAAGGAAGCCACCTGGTGGAGACAAGGAGGTGAGGGAGTATTCCAGGAATGGGGAACACCCAGTTCAAATACAAAAGGTAGATATATAGAGAATCATGTATGAGGAACATCAAGTAAGCCAGCGTAGCTGGATTGTAAAGTGTCAAAAACAGTGATGCATAAAATCAGAAAGGTAGGAAGGGCACCTGTTGTGAAGGGATGCAAATGCCAAAAAGGATTTTATATTTTATCCTAGATAGTATATAGAGTCACTGGAGTTTATGGAGTAGGAGGTGATATTGTCAGACCTGAGTTTTTGGAAAAGCACCTCTGCAGAAGAGTGGAGGCTGGATGAGACTGGGGAGAGAATTTAGCCAGAGAGACTAATTAGAAGGTAGCTATGGTCTAAGTTAGAGGTGATAAGAGGAGATAAGGAGCTAATGCTGGCTGTGTGAGTAGAAAGAGAGGGAATCAGTGAGAGATATGAATTTAGAAATTTATGCTCTTTGGTGATAGATTGGATTTTCGCAATAAGAGTGAGTGAGAAGTCAAGCTGGACGTTGAGGTCTGTGACTGGGATGCGATGGTTGTACCTTTGATAGCAATAGAAAGGTTGAAAAGAGGACAAGGTTTGAGGGAAGATAATGGGTTCTGTTTTGGACTTGTTGAGTTTGAGATGTTCACTGGATATGTAATTCATGATGTCTAAAAGGTAGTCTGTTATGTGGGACTGAAGCTTAGCAAAGAGTTTTGAGCTAGAAATATAGATCTGGGAATCCTCTGAAGAGAGATGATAATTGCATCATGGGTGCTGATGACATCACAAACCTGCCTAAGGAAAACTTCATGTTATGAAAGTATTTAAATTACTAAAGTTTGGGTTAAAGGAAATCTGAGTGCAGGAGCTGTCAAGGGTATTTTCAATAACTATGTTGACTTTGATTTCAAAATATGTTCTTTTAAACATGTTATCTTAAGGATACTTAGAGAAATAGAAATCATAAAAAGAGTAGGTAGCTTTTGTCTTTGGGTCTGAAACATGTGATTTACACAACATCAGGACCATAAGAATGCACAATCAATAGTCTCACAAAATAACCAGAAAACAAACTGAAGCACTGATAACATAAAGTTGGTGTGACAAGAGTTATCTCTCCATCTTTAGCTGTGGCTTGGTGCGAGCATGTGTAGGGCTATGAAAGTCAAAATGAACGGTAATAGAAGTACAACATCTGGAAGTGATGACTGAGTGTATTTAGAAAAAGAGGAAGGAGGAGCACACCTGCCAGAGTCTAAAAAGTGGGAAGAGAAGATTTATGAAATACAATACTCTAGGTCCTGGGGAAGAGTTATACTCAGGTTACATATGGCCATGTGTAGTCATGCAATACATATTTCCATATTAGTCATATTGTGAAAAAAAACAGACTAAAAAAAAAGAACATTTAAAATTTAGAAGAAAAAGTATGTTTCAATATGCATTCAGACTCCATCAATTTTTTCCTCTGGAGGCGAATAACATTTTTCATTATGGGTCCTTAAAAATTTCCTTAGATCATTGTATTAGTAAGAACAGCTAAGTCATTCACAATTAATCATTGTTCAACAGCGCAGGTACTGTATACAATGTTCTGTTTCTCCTTAGTTCACTTTGCATTAGTTCACGTAAGTCTTTTTAGGTTTTTCTGAAAGTATCCTGGTCATCATTTCTTATAGCACAGTAGTATTCAATCACAGTAATATGCCACAACTTGTTCAGCCATTTACTAATGGATGGGGAATCTTCTCAATTCCCAGTTGTTTATATCGTGACAAACATTGCTGCTAAAAAATATCTTTATGGAAATAAAGTCTTCCTTCCCTTCCTTCCTTCCTTCCTTTCCTTCCTTCCTTCCTTCCTTCCTTCCTCTCCCTTCCTCCCCTCCCCTCCCTCCCTCCCTTCCTTCCTTCCTTCCTTCCTTCCTTCCTTCCTTCCTTCCTTCCTTCCTTCCTTCCTTCCTTCCTTTCTTCCTTCCTCCCTCCCTCCCTCCCTTCCTTCCTTCCTTCCTTCCCTTCTTTCCCTTCCTCCCTCCCTCCATCCCTCCTTCCCTCCCTCCCTCCCTCCATTCCCTCCCTCCCTCCCCTCCCTTCCTCCCTTCCTTCCTTCCTCCTTCCTTCCTTCCTTCCTTCCTTCCTTCCTCCTTCCTTCCTTCCTTCCTTCCTTTCCTGTCTTTTCCTCTTTGGGATATGGACTTAGTTTGATTATGAGTCAATGGGTAGACACAGTTTCATAGCTTTTGTGTCGAAGTTCCAAGCTGCTCTGTAGAATGGTTGGATCAATTCTCAACACCATGAACAGTGCCTTAGTGTCTCACTTTTCCCACATGCCCTCCAATATTTTCCATTTTCCTTTTCTGTCATATTACCAAGTCTTATATATGTGATGTTTTCAGAGTTGTTTTAATTTGAATTTTGATAATCAGCTGTGATTTAGAGCATTTTTTTCACATGAAGATAGTTTTAATTTCTTCATCTGAGTTTTGCCTATTCATTTCCTTTTGGCCATCTATCAATGGGAAAATGACTTGAATTCTTGTAAATCTGACTGATTTCTTTATACATTGGAGAAATGAGGCCTGTATCAGAGAAACTTGCTGCAAACTTCCCCCCCCTCCAAGTTTTTTGCTTTCCTTCTAATCTTAGCTATGTTAGTTTTGTTTGTGTAAAACCTTTTCAATTTAATATAATGAAAAATATCCATTTTATATCCAGTAATGCTCTATCTCTTGTTTAGTCATAAATTCTTCCCTTATCCACAAATCTGACAAATTTGCTTGTGATGTCAACCTTTATATCTATATAATATACATGTTTTGACTCTTATGCATTGTGAAATGTTGGTTTATGTTTAGTTTCTTTCAAACTCCAGTTTTCCCAGGAAAGTTTTTGTTAAATATTGAGTTCTTGTCCCAAAAGTTGGATCTTTGCCTTCATCAAACCTAAGTTTTTATAGTCATTTACTACTGTGTATTGTGTACCTAATTTATTCCACTGATCCACCATTCTAGTTCTTAGCTAATTCCAGATTGTTTAAATGATTATTGCTTTTTAACACACTTTGAGATCTGCTAATCTTAAGATACCTTCCTTCACATTTTTTCATTTATTTCTTGGATATTCTTAACCTTTTTTGCATTCCAGAAGAATTTTTATTATTTTTTTCTAGTTTGACAAAAATTAAATAGAATTGTCATTTTATTATATTAACTCACCCTGTAAATGAGCAAGTAATATTTCTCCATCTGTTTAGGCCTGACTTTATTTATGTGAAAAGTGTTCTGTAGCTGAATTCATTTATGTCCTGGCTTTTTCTTGGTAGTATTTTATATCGCCTACAGTTATCTTAAATGTAACTTTGCATTCTATCTCTTGCTGCTGAACTTTGTTAATAATATATAGAAATTCTGGCTATTTAGATGGGTTTATTTGATGTCCTATAACTGCTAAAGTTGTTAATTATTTCAACTAGTTTTTTAGATGATTCTCTGGGATTCTACAAGTACTATTATCATATTATCTTCAAAGAGTGATAGTTCCATTTCCTAATTGCCTATTCCATTTCCTTCAATTACTTTTTTCTTTTCTCATTGCTAAAGCTGGCATTTCTAGTACAATATTGAATGATAGTGATGATAATGGGCATCTTTGCCTCACTCCTGATCTTACTGGGAAGGCTTATAGCTTATTCCCATTACAGATAATGCTTGTTGATGGTTTTATATAGATACTACTTACCATTTTAAGGAAACCTTAATTTATTCATATCCTTTCCATATTTGTAACAAGTTGTATTTTCTCAAAAGTGTTTTCTGCATCTATTAGATAATCATGGGATTTTTGCTGATTTTTTTTGTAATATTGAAAAAGCCCTGAATTCCTAGTAAGAATCCCACCTGGTCATAAGATATTATCTTTATGATATATTTCTGTAATTTCCATGCTAGTATTTTATTTTTTTTTAAAAAAAGTTACATTCTTTAAGGAAATTGAGCTATAGTTTTCTTTCTCTTTTTTGGATTTTTTCTGATCTAGATAACATAATATTTGCATTATAAAAAGAATTTGACAGCATTTCCTTTGCCTACATTTATGTAATTATTAGAATTGTTATTTAAATGCTTGGTAGAATTCACTTGCAAATCTATCTGGTTCTGAGGAATTTTACTTAGGGAGATTATTAGTGGCTTGTTAAATTTCCTTTTTCTAAGACAGGGTTATTTAAGTACTCAAGTTGCTCTTCTGTTAAACTGACCAATTTATATTTTTGTAAATATTAATCCATTTTATTTGTTAGATTTTTTGGCATATAATTTGGCAAAACAGCTCCCAATAATTGCTTTAATTTTATCTTCATTGGTGGTGTAATCATTCATTTTTTATTTTTTATATTGGTAATTCTATTTCTTTTTAATCAGATTAATTATCTATTTCTTCGTAAGCCAGTTTCTTTTTTCATTTATTAGTTCAATTTTCCTTTTTTTTGGTTCCAATTTTATTAATCTCTCCTTTGATGTTCAGGATGAACAATTTCATATTTAATTTGAGATTTTCAATTTGTCCTTTTTTCATTTTTAAAAGTTGCACGTGTGATTCATTGATCTGCCATTTCTTTATTTTACTGATGCAAGCATTTAGAAATCTAAATTTTTCTCTGAGTACTGCTTTGGCTGTATCCCATAAATTTTTATATGTGTTCTCATTGTTATTCTCCTTAATGAAATTTTTGATTGTTTCTATGATTTGTTCTTTGGCCCACTATTTTTTGAAGATTAGATCATTTACTTTTCAATTAATTGTTAATCTATCTTCCCCTAGCTCCTTCTTGAATGTAATTTACATTACAATCTATATTACATATGATTTGAAAATGATATTTCTGCTTTTTTTAATTTAGTTGTAAGAATTTTATGCCCTAATACATGGTCAATTTTTATATAGTTTCCATGTACCACTGAGAAAAAAGGTATATTCCATTCTATTTATAGACAGTTTTTCCCCAGAGATCTATAATGTCTAAGTTTTCAAATTTCTATTTATCTCCTTAACTTTTTTGTTTATTTTTCGCTTAGATTCATCTAATTTTGAGAAGGGAAAGCTGAGACACCCACTAGTATGGTTATACTTTCTGCTTCCTCCTATAACTCATTTAATTTTCCTTTAAAAATTTGGATGCCAGGCCATTTGGTGCATGTATGTTTAGCATTCATATCACTTCACTGTCTATGACATTTTCAGTGACATACAGTTTCCATGCTTATTTCTTTTTATGTGATATGTTTTTGCTTTTGCTTTGTCTGAGATCATGATTACCACCCTTGCTTTTTTTTTTACTTTACACGAAGTATAATAAATTCTATGGTAGCCCCTTATATTTACTTTGTGTGTTTTTCTTTGCTTTCAAGTGTGTTTCTTGTAAACAGTATATTGTAGAATTCTGGTTTTTAATCTAATCTCCCATCTGCTTCCATTTTATGGGTGAGTTCATCCCATTCACATTCACAGTTAAGATTACTGCATATGTTCTTTCATCTCGACTTTTTCCCCCAGTTATCCTTCTCTCCCTCTCCCTCCCTCTCTCTCTCTCTCTCACTCTCTCTTTCTCTCTCCTCTCTCTCTCTCTCTCTCTCTCTCTCTCTCTCTCTCTCTCTCTTTCTCTCTTTCTCTCTCTCTTTCCTCTCTCTTTCTCTTTCTCTCTCTCTTTCTCTTTCCCTCTCTCTCTCTTTCTCTCTCTCTTTCTCTCTCTCTCTTTCTCTCTCTTTCTCTTTCTCTCTCTCTTTCTCTCTCTCTTTCTCTCTCTCTCTTTCCCTCTCTCTCTTTCTCTCTCTCTCTTTCTCTCTCTCTCTTTCTCTTTCCCTCTCTCTCTTTCTCTCTTTCTCTCCCTCTCTCTTTCTCTCTCTTTCTCTCTCCCTCTCTCTCTCTGTTTACATAGTTCCTCTTCAAAAGTGTTATGCTTCTGATCACTCCCTCTGTCAATCCTCCGTCTCTTCTATCACCTTCTCCTTCTATTATCTTGCTCCTCTCCTACTTCTCTGTAGAGTATGATTGATTTCTATACCCAACTAAATTTTTATATTATTCCCTCTTTAAGCCAATTCCACTGAGAGTAATGTTCAAGTGTTATCTGCTACCCACACATTTTCCCTTCTTTTGTAAAATCTCTTTCATGTCTCTTTTATGCAAGAAAATTCACTCCATTCTACTTCCCTCTTCTGACTTCCTCTAGCATATCCTTTTTTCACACATTAATTTTATTTTTTTATATCATCTCATAATACTCAACTCATATCGATCAATGCCCTCTGCCTATGTTTACACCTTCTAACTGCTCTAATGTTCTTAGGAGTTACATGTACCAACTTGTCATATAGAAATGTATACACTTTAACCTCACTAAATCCCTTGTGATTTCACTTTCTTGTTTGCATTTCTGTATTTTTCTCAAGTCTCATAATTGAAAGTCAAATTTTCTATTCAACTCTGGTCTTTTCATAAAGAAGACTTGAAAGTCCTTTATTGCATTAAATACCATCCCTCCATTCATGAAGGATTATATTACTGGGTAAGTGTTTATATTTACTGGGTAAGTGATTCTTGATTGTAATGTTAACTCCTTTGCTATTCAACTCTGGTCTTTTCTAATTTTCTATTCAACTCTGGTCTTTTCATAAAGAAGACTTGAAAGTCCTTTATTGCATTAAATACCATCCCTCCATTCATGAAGGATTATATTACTGGGTAAGTGTTTATATTTACTGGGTAAGTGATTCTTGATTGTAATGTTAACTCCTTTGCCTTCCATTATGTTCTTCTCTGATCTTTCAATTTAGAAGCTGCTAAATCTTGTGTTATTGTGATTGTGGCTTCACAATATTTGAATTATTTTTCTCTGGCTGCTTGCAATATGTTCTCCTCACTCTGAAAAGTCTGAAAGTTGGCTATTCCTGGAAGTTTTCATTTTGGTATTGCTTTCAAGGGATGATCAGTGAATTCTTTCAAGTTCTGCTTTACCCTCCCCTTCCAGGATATCAGGGCTGTTCTCCTTGATAATTTTTCCAATGATGCTATCCATGCTATTTTTTTTTTAATCTTGACTTTCAAATATTCCAATAATTCCTAATATGTCTCTTTCTGATCTATTCTCCAGATTAGTTGTTTTTCCAATGATATATTTCACATATTTTCTTCTATTTTTTTATTCTTTTGATTTAATTTCATTGGCTTTTAATATTTTTTACAGTCATTAGCTTCCATTTGTTCAATTTTAATTTTTAAGGAGTTATTTTCTTCAATAAATTTTTGTATTTTATTTTCCACATGGCCACTTCTACTTTTATAATGTTCTTCTCTTCAGTTGATTTTTGGGCCTTTTTATTATTTGTAAAACTTTTTATGGTGTTATTGTCTTCAGTATTTTTCCTAAGCCACCTTTATGAAATTGTTGACTTTTATCCCATGATTTTTTTGCATCACTCTAATTTCTTTTCCTAACCTTATTATACATCTGTTATTTTATATTTCATATCATTTTTTAGCTCTGAGTCTTGAGACCAATTCATATTTTTTTGAGACTTTATATGTGGTTGCTTTGATTTTCATTGTCTTCTGAGTTTATATTTTTAATTTTTCCCTGTCACAATAGTAATTTTCTATTCTCATTTTCTTTTTTAGTTCTTTGATCATTTTTTTTCCATTCCATTTCTTCACTTGTAACTCTTTGTTAAAGTAGAACTTTTCTTCCAGTGTGGAGGGGGCACTATCCCCAGCTTCAGGGTGTTGAGGTTTTTTCAATTTTGTGTGTATGTGTGTGTGTGTGTGTTTGTGTGTGTGTGCTGCTGCTGTTTTTAGAGCTCAATTTTGGAGTCTGTGAATTTTCAGTTTTTCCAAGGTAGTATTATCTAAGGAGAGATGTTGTCACTCTTTGTATAACACATTATTTGAACTGTATGAAACAACAAGTACTTTTTCATCCATCCTGGTGCTACAACCAGGGTCCCTCTTCCTGCTAGTGCTCCTTTTGCTCTGGGATTGTGATCTGGAAGAATATATGGCCAATGCAACAAAATTCTGCTCCCAGTACTGCCAAAGGTTCTTCTGGACACCTTCCAAGCAGGTGTCCAACTCCCTTAACAACTGTGGACTGAGAGCTTAAGAAGTTGCTGCTACTGATTCAGTCAACCCCATGTTGTGCTGTTGGCTTGTCTTGCATCTCCTATGTTGGGGCAGCCTGGGCTGGACTGTGTTCTACTCTGACTCAAATGAGACATACTTTTCTACCAATTTCCTAAGTTGCCTTGGCCTGGAAATTTTTTTCATCTTGTCCTTCTGTTTGTTTTGCCACTCCAGAATTAATTTTGAGGCACGATTTTAAAATTATCTGTACCTGAATTTGAGATAGCACAGTCCAGTCCCTGTTTTTAGAACAATGATTTAATCTTTTTCAGTTTGGGATAGTGTTGCTAAAGGTTGAGGTTGAATGAAATCTATCATGTCAATGGATAAAGATACTCTCCCAAAAATAAATTGCTAAATTTAGTGATATGGTGTTAATAATGTGAAGGTAGCTAGATGACACAGTGGATTGAGTGCCAAGTAAAGACTCAGGAAGACCCATTTTCCTGAGTTCACATCTGGCCTCAAACACTTACTAGATATATGACCCTGGACAAGTTATAACCCTGTTTGCCTCAGTTCCTTATCTGTAAAATGAGTTGGAGAAGGAAATGGCAAACTGCCCTATTGTCTTTGCCAGGAAAGTCCCAAATGGTGTCACAAAGAGTCAGACATAACTGAAAAACAACTTAACAAGAACCAGTTATGTAGACCATACTCTAAAATGCTATGAAAATTTGTAGGACAAAGAGATCACTGAGGAATGGGATATCCATTGAAGTCAACCTGGAAATAGGGCTTGAACCACACCTTGAAATATCAGTAAACCTTGGATACAAAGGAAGGGAAAAGGAGGTGGATAGAAAATTAGATGAAGGCAGAGAGGAAAGAATAGACTTATGTTAACTTTATGATCAACCAAGTCTATCTAGGGAGGAAGTATGCTTTAAAGTTGTAGTTAAAAAACATGGTTCAATAAACAATGTTATGAATAAACTGTCTCTGTTTATTCCCTAGATCTGAGTTTATCACTCAGCTATTCACCACTACTGGCAGTCAGATTTTTAGGTCTCAATAAATATTGGTTCTCAGCAGGATGGAAAGACTATAAAAAAAGAATTCTTAATATTTAGTCTCTGAACTTCTTTTAAAAATATTTCAATAGCTATATTTCAACATAATTGGTTTCTTTTGTAATCCTTTATGTTTTATTTTATGTATTAAGCTATCATTCTGTAAAGAAGTCCTTGTCATGGGAAAAAGTAAGAACCCCTGAAGTAAAATTATAGTTAAAGATCAGTTGCAGCCCCTTACAACTTTTGTACTTTTGTAATTGTTAACAATTTACATTGCTTTTGAAATTTATATTTATCTTGTTTCCCTGATTTCTTGATTTGGATGTCTTCATTGGCCTCTGACTTGCTAATTTACACCTCTCTTGGATTTGTTCTACTTCCTTGGAAATGTCAAAATACCCAGTTTTCTTGGTTTGTATCCAACTTCTAACACAGCTTTAAAGGTATGGTCATGTTATAAAAGTCCTTAAAAGCTAAACCACAGAATTTTGAGAAGGCAAGTAACATACTAAAAGGGGTATTTTTAAAAGGTTAATCTGGTAGCAGTATACAAAGATGAAATTGACAATCTACTTCCCTATTAAAAGAGATTGTTTTGAGAGGAAGAAATTAAATTAGTTATCGATATTTGAATGACAATAGCAATCTCAATCGATATTGATTGAATGGATGGGGCAGCTAGGTGATACAGTGGATAGAGCACCAGTGCAGGAGTCAGGAGGACTTGAATTCAAATCTCACCTCAGACACTTGACACTCACTAGTTGTGTGACCTTGGGCAAGTCACTTAATACCAATTGCCTCATTCTGGGTCATCTCCAGTCATCCTGATGAATATCTTGTCACTAGATTCAGATGGCTCTGGAGGAGAAGTGAGGCTGGTGACCTGCACAGCCCTCCCTCATTCAAAACAAAGTTAAGGTCAAGTCATGTCATCATGTCTCTGATGGCATGGTCTTCTTCGGCAATGAAGAATGAACACACACACACACACAACCCTGATTAAATGGATAAATATACTTGGTAAGATAACAATAGAATCCCAGAAATCTAGCCTGTTAAGCTAAAACAACAGATATATTTAAAGAATAAGATATAATTCCCTAAGTGAAGCTATATGGTTTTCAATAATAAAACAACCAAACTTAGAAGAATTAAAATGGCAGTTACTCCCAAGGGCAGTTGAGGGATATTTTGTGAGAATAATAGGATGGAGTAAATATCAATAATAGTGACTTGTATGATAGAATTTAGGCTCCTTGAGTGTAAGGACTCAAGATTGTGTATCCCCAGAACCTGGATAACAGAAAACTATTCATAGTAACTCCATTTTTTGTATTACAATATTGATAATTACTATTCAAAAATGTACCATCATAAAAATTGTAGCTTACATGTCAACATGCAGTTTTCCTAAAATAAAGAGGTAGAAAAATTGTATGAAGAATTGAGAAGACTCTCCAAATTAAATTAACATACTATACACTTATTTCAATCCCAAACTGGATTTAATTCATGGGATCATGGGTAATAGATAGACTATAAGAGTGATGCTCTATTATCCTCCCAATATGAGGAAGAAGTAAAGGAAGCCTGTTGATTGATGGCGAGGTCACCCGTTTCAAACAGGAGAGAATAAGGAAAAGATGTACAGGTAGGAATGACTTCTGATCCTTAAGACTTCAGATCCAGATTCCAAATACATGATATCACAGATCCATTTGAGAAGTCCTGTGCTGTGCCTAACACAATGTCTGACCTCTAATAGATGACTAATAAATGCTTAGTGGTCTATTTTTTAATTGAGAAGTTGTGTTAATGTGTAAATCAAGGATAAGTATGAGTAGAGGAGGAGAGGGAAAACTTAAAGTGAAAGATAATGAGAACAAGAGCAGAATGGGTTCCAATGATCACTGTCACTTTTACAATAATTCAGTCATGAAATGGACGTCCTATATTGCAGAAAACCTCCTTCTTTACCTTCTGCCAATAATGGCACTTGACTATAAATAGTTATATGTTGAGAACAAGCTAATTTTGGAATATTAGTTTGGCTAATTCATTTCCTAGTTCTTGAGCTATATGGTACAAGATGATGCCTTGAGTGCTTAGGCAGTTACATTTATATAACAGATTACCATGAAATGCAAGACCGAGCTATTATGTACAAAATTATTTTCTTTGATTTTGCCTGGTAAACAGTAAGAATCAAGGAAAGGATTAGAGGCAGCATGAAGGTAGTGGGAAAAAAAAATTCTTAAGTACTGAATTCAAATGTCAAGCTCTGTAAGCACCTATGTGACCTGGGGCAAATAATACTCCTCTATAGGCCTCAGCTTTCTCATTTGCAAAATATAGAGTTTTGATTAGAAATTTTTTTTCCAAGTCCCTTCCAGTTAAAATTGTAGTCACCCTATGAAATGAAAAAGAAGTCATAATAAAAACCTATGATTTTGAATGACAGCTTGGTTGCTTACAATTGTATTATATTTAAAAGATGGTCCCTGATTTACTTTATCTCTAGCTCTCTTCTAATGTTTAGGAATATGAAATGTGAACAATAATGAAAGATCTTAATTTACAACTATTGGCAGTAAAGATACAAGCATTTATTAAGTACCTACTATATTCCAGTCACTGTGTTAAGCATTTTACAAGTACTATCTGTTTGATTTTCACAACAACCCTGAGAGGTAAATGCTATTATTATCCCTATATTATCATGTAAGAAACTGTGGCAGATAAAGGTTGTTATGCAGGTCACACAGCTAGTACGTGTCAGTGGTCTGATTTGAACTCAGGTCTTCCTGACTACAGGCTCTAGTGTTCTATCTACTGTACTACCTAGCTTCCTGACTGTACTGGTACATTCAAGATTATTTTTCTCTGTGAAAATCCTCTCCTAGCAATTTGGAACTCAACCCCAAGGGCTATAAAACTGAATACTCTTTGATCCAGCAATACCACTATTAGGTCTGTATCCCAAAGAGACCATAAAAGCAAGAAAAAGATCCACATGAACAAAAATATTTGTAGCAGCTCATCTTGTGGTGGCAAAGAACTGAAAATTTAAGAGATGTCCATCAATCAGGCATTGCTAAACAAGTTGTGGTATTTGAATATAATGAAATGTTACTATGCTATAAGTGATGAGCAGGAGGATGTCAAAAAACATGGAAAGACTTATATGAACTGATGCTGAGTGAAGTGAGAAGAACTAGGAGAGCATTGTACGTGATAACTACAACATTGTGCAATGACAGACTTTGATAGACATCTCTTCTCAGCAATGCAATGATCTTAGACAATTCCCATAATGGAAAATGCTATCCGTATCTAGAGAAAGAACAAGGAAGCCTGAATGCCGATCAAAGTATACTATTTTCACTTTTTTTATGTTTTTTTTTTCTTTTTGTTCTGATTCTTCTTTCACAAGATGACTAATGTGGGAATATGTTTAATATGACCATACACATATAATCTATATCAAATTCCTTGCCATCTTGGTGAGGGGAGAGGAAAGAGAGGGAAGGGAGGAAAGTACAAAAAAAATTGAGACTCAGAATCATATAAAAGTGAATCTCTACATGAAATTACAAAAAAAATAAAATTCTATTAAGTGGAAAAAATAAAAAGTGAGAAAAAAAAGAAAAGCCTCTCCTTCCGAGATAATTTTCATAAAAGGAGACAGAATCATTTCAATTAGAACCCTCTTTGTTTCCATACGATTCCACTTCTGGGTCAGTTCAGAAGCAATGATGAGATCACCATGTGTATAGAGTGTCCTTGCTCTGCATAAGGAGTTACTTATCAGAGAGTCTCAGAACTCCTGCCTGCCTCAATCTTCATCAGCTCATGGCACGGATGTATCTCATTGTATATTTCATACTCATGCTGAGTCTAGGCACATACAAGGTCATTGCTGATGGGGTCTATTAACTTCCTCTTGGAAATGGTTAATCCAGAGTGACTTTTAATGCAATGTTGTACAGTGGAAAAGAACAATGTATCTGGAGTCAATTTCCTCATCTATAAAATGAATGGGTGGGACTAGATCAGGAATTCTTGACTTTTTCTTTGGTATTGTGGACCATTTTAATAATCCAGCATAGCCTATAGATTTCCTCAGAATAATGATCTTAATGACATAATATAAAAAGGGTTTTAAGTGACACCAATTACATTGAAATACATACATGTATGATATATATACATATATGTGTATATATGTATATTATACACACAAATATTTGAAGTTCACTAGCCCCAGGTTAAGACCCCTGGATTTGATTGTCTTTAAAGTTTATCTCTCCTAGTTCTAATTCTGTGATCCTATGAAGATCTCAGGAAAGTACTGACATAATGGCAGCTAGCTCAGGGCCCTGATGTGATTTCTTAGTCTCCTGGCTGATAGTTTCATGACTCTAGGGAAGAACCATGATTTTTCAAGGCAGTACCTTCTGCTTTTGGACAACTTCAACTTTTAGGACATTTCTCATGCATCAAGCCTTTATTAATATCTTTGTAACTTCCATCCATTGCTCCTGGCTCTGACTTCTGGGGCCAAAAACAACTCTGATCCCTGCTCCATATGACAACTCTTCAAATACTTGAAGACAGCGATCGACGCCTTTGAGTCTTCTCTTTTCTAGGCTAAACACGCCCGGTTTCTTCAACAAATCCTCAGATAGCATCTACTCAGTGCTCTTCACCACTCTGATTGTTTAGATAATAGCTTAAATAATAGCACCTCAAACTGAATGTAATACTCCAGATGGAAATAGCAGAGCATATTGGGATCATCAAAGAGGAGAGGGGAGGAGAGAAAAGTGGAGTAGGGGGGGATAAAATTTTCCATTTATCCCTATTAAAATAAGTACAAAATTATATTTTTTTGGTATTCAAAGTCCTTCATGATCCATCTGCTCCTTCTATTTCGGTCTTCTCACACCTCGCTTCCCTATAGGCACTCTTCAGTCCAGTGACACAGGCATCCTGGCTATTCCACAAATAAGACGTTCTATCTCTTGGCTTGCAGCATTTTCTCTGGTTATCCTCCATACCTGGAATAATAAGATCACGCCTCTACTTTACCTATTGACCTCTCTACCTTTCTTTAAGTCCTAACTAAAATCTCTCCTTTGTGGCCTTTCCCAACTTCTCAGTTCCAGTGTCTTCCATCTGTTAATGATATCCAATTTATCCTGTATAGTTTCCTTTTTATATATTTGTTGGCATGTTGTCTCCCCCAGTAGATTGTAAACTCCTTAAAGAAAAGAACTGTCTTTTGCCTCTTTTTGTATCCCTACTGCTTAGAATTGTATCTGGCACATAGTAGGTGCTAAATAAATGTCTATTGATTACTTGAAAAAAAATCATGGTTCTTCTTGAATATCTTCATGCAGAGGCTGGATAACCACTTGTTGGGTATGTTTTACAGAAGGGATTGTTTTTTATATATTATATAAATTATATAATTATATATATATATATATATATATATATATATATATATATATATATATATATTATAAAGCACCTGAGGTTTTTTCTAAAGCTCATACTCTGTGATTTTGTAAACTCTGTGAATGATCAGAAGTTGAGGGGACTTAGAAAGTTGTACAAAACAAAGAGAAAACAAAAATATAGAATTGGAAGAATCCCACAGTAGTGGAAGAATTCAATAGCACTGGCAGAATCCAGTAGTATTGGAAGCCACTATCAGATCCTGAAACCAGGTTCCAGTTATTTCCTCCCCTCCAGCATCTTCCTATACCATCCCACCTTTCCAACCCCTAAAACCTCCTAAATCATGGAGATATCACAATTTGGAGATGCAATCAAAGTTTGTTTCCCTTTGGAGAGAGCAAGGGGAGGGGGAGGTGTTACATACCACAATTAATGATTTTGGAGCGTTTTAAAATTCTATGGAAAATGAGACTCACTAAAAGAGAAAAAACCTTGCTGATAATCTATGAAGTAATAGACTTCCTTTATTTGTTTTGATGCACAGCTCATGGGCTATCGTGATTGCTTTGAGGTGGTTTTTTTTTTCATTTTCTGTATAGATCTTAATGTCATAAAAGAGGAATTCACTGGAACATTTGCTGTTGCCTATTTGGTATCCCTAAGTTTATTTTCTTCTTAGGAGTAAATATAGATCTTGGAGCTGCATGTATCCCTGTGGAAGTCACTGATTGCTGAAGGACTTATTCACCACTTAGCAGCCTCAAGTTTGGCTTCCTTCTTAGGCACATCTAAACTGCAAGTACTCTGACTATGAGTAGACTTTTAGGAAAATAGAACTTACTAGAGAGAAAGGAAAAATTATGTGGTTTGTTTATGGGTTAATAGTAATCTTATATGTGTCTCTCTTAAATTCCAGGCCTGAATCTTCAACTGCCTATTAGACAGCACTATCTAGATGCCAAATAGGCAGATCAAATGTAACTTGTCCAAAACAGAACTTGTTCTCCATTAATTTAAATCTACCATTCTTCCTAACCTTCCTATTAATATTAACTGTAACATCAAAATGCAGTCACCAAGATTCTCACTCTGAGAATCGTTACCTCCTCAGACTTCTTCATTCCTTCTAATCAGTTGCCAAGTCTTGTAAATTCTACCTCTGGCATTCATGTCTAATTTTTGCCTAGGATACTTCAGTGACCTGTTAAAAGGTCTCCCTTTAGTTTTTCCAATTTATCTTCTGTACACTTGTAAAGGTTTTATCTCTAAAGCACAGGTTTGACCATGTCACTTCCCTGCTCAGGAAGTCTCAGCATCTCCCAATTGCTTTCAGGAATATAAACTTCTTTGTTTGGAATTTACAGATCTTTAAGATTTCAATGCATATTTCTGGACTTGACAATACCCCCTTCAAAGCTTAGATCAAGTGCCACATTTTCTATTCTTTCCAGATTTTGGTCTTCCACTTACATTATTTTGATTTTGCATGCGGTGCTTGTTTTCTACACCAGCAATAGAAGGTGAGTTCCATTAAAGCAGGAATGATTGCCATTTTTCCTTATATCCACTTAGTGCTTATTGTTTAATAAAAACTATTGAATTAAATTGTGTTGAACTCTACTTAGCCATTTAGGTATTAAAGCCTTATTAAGTATAAGAAAATTTTGATTCCTGAATTTGATATCAATTCATTCTGAACTCACTGAGGTTCCTTTCACTGAATGAATTTGCCTTTTTTTAAATCAAGGTAAACTGATATTTGTAATAGATATTACTCCAGGTTAAGTTGATGACAGTCACAGTATCTGAATATCTTGCTGTTTTTTAACCTCAAAAAGATCTATATGCTTCTTTAAACTGATGTCACCACTTCTTCAAGTCATTACTTTTCTTTTCTCTTATCAGTTCTGTGTGACAACCCTTGATAGAATCTCCTATAGCTGATGTGAAAAGAAGAATCTTTTCTTGGACACTATGTAAGTGAAGAACCTCTAGCTGCTTTTCTACTTCATGTTTGCCTAGGTAGTCCCTTATATTTTCTTTTCTTTTTTTCATGTTTACTGCAATCTTTTCCTACTATTCAGCTCCTCTAGGCTTTTTTTCACTTATAATTGATTTTTGCATCTACATTGTGCTACTTTTAAATAACTTTCAACCCATTCTAATTCTGTGTTTATATCCTAGCTTTGAACCCCCATTCCATTTTCATAACCACTAATTATCTGTTGATCTCTTGTAACATACTGATGCAAGTTACCAGTTAGCACACTTTCCCTTTTCCTAAGACATTTTTGCAATTTGGTCCTGAAACCTGATAGCTATTGATCTCTTTACATATTTCTAATCATTGTACACTGATCCAATGTCTTTTCTAGTGTTTATGATCTGTCTTTACAAAACTTATTTCAATGTGATAAACAATCAAATTCAAATTTCTATAGACAACCAGGGAAGTCAAATTTTTCCATGATAAAATGAAATGGATGGTTCAGTAGAACCTTTTCCAAAAATATTCTTCCCCTCTAGCATCATTAGTACTATATAAAATTTAAAACTGCAGTGTTAAATGAAAAAAGAAATAAAAGAAGAAATGAAGAAAAAAGAGAAAAGGAAGAAAGGAAGGAAGAAGGTAAGAAAGAAAGGTAGGTTCTAATCTCATCTCTGGCATATACTGACTATATGACCATGAGTAAGCCATTCTGTTGTTGCTGTTCAGTTGTGTCAGTCATGTCTGACTCTTTGTGACCCAATTTGGGGTTTACTTAGCAAAGATATGGGAATGGTTTGCCAAGTGAGGCAAAGAGGACTAAGGAACTTGCTCAGGGTCACACAGCTAGTACATATCTGAGGCCAGATTTGAACTCAAGAAGAGTAATCTTCCTGACTAGGTCCAATACTCTATCTACTACACCCACTTTCTGTTTAATTAGTCAACTCTCCAATAATACAAATTACAGAGTACTAATGAATCAATTAATTATTTTTTAAAAGTTATTAAACCCTCACTGTGTGTCAGGCAATATGCTAAGCACTGGAAATACAATATGACATATAAATGAGTAGGTTGGTTATTGTCCTTTGTTTCTAAAGAGGATCAAAATGGAATCACTATATCACATAAACGAGTAGGGAAGGGAAACAGGGTTGGTGTGTTTTGGTCTAGGAAGTCACTAGGGTGGTTGGTGGAGTTATAAAATAATTGTTGGGATCATTTTATTCAGAAACAGAAGTGTTTATTGGATTACTGTTCCTAGAATAGGAGATGGAAGTTGTGTATAGTGGGATGAGATAGAGGAGATGCTTCGCAGGATAGCAAGAAGGTCACAGGAGTGGAGTGTGTTGCGGCGAGGGTGCAGTGGGTGATGATGGACTCTTACCAATCAAGGGTACAGTGTCCTAAGGTAGAGGTCCCCTGTTGAAGGCCAAGGGTAGAAGATAGTGTCATGATGGCCGAACTACCATCTACATCATTAGATGGTTTCAGCAGCCAAAGGGTGGCCTTAAGATAATAGATTTCCTCTCACTGTAGGTAAAAACCTAGAGTGGAAATCCCTTCCAGCTTAGGGCCAGTTTGGAGCCAGCTCCCACTGTCTCAGAAGCCTATTATTAAATTTTACATGTGAGCATTTACACCATGGAAATATGCAAATTCTACAAATCAGGCCTTAATATAGTATTTTATTAACTGAGTTTAAAAAATGCTAGTCACACAGAATAAATTTGACTTCTACCCACATAGATCTTTTTTTCTCCCAGAGAGTTTGTTATTGTTGTTGCTGGTGTTCTCCTTATTTGTCCTTCAGTCTTGAAGAAGATGATGACACTGGTAAGGTAATGCCATGACTTGCAAGTGCATTTGATTTAAGTGAGGCAAGGCAATGCAGTCACCAGCCTCACTCTTTCCTAAATGGTCTAATCAGATCAAATCAATCTGGGAAAGGAATTCCCTCTAGGTTTCTGTCCAAAACAGAAACAATTGCTATTTATACTCACTCAGAGCTATCAGAGCCTAAACATGTCCAAATGGGACTTGAACTGGGACCTATTGTTGGCCAATCAAGGAGAGTCAAAGGGAGTTGAGTTTAAGGCATGGTCCTTAAAAAAAGAAATCCTGCCAGAAGGCATCTGGTAAGGTTTCAAATTTATATTCTTTTGGGCAGAGCACCCACAGATAAAGTATGATTTCCTATGTGGACAGAGGAAGAGGAGGGAAGGGGAGGAGGAAAGAAGGAAGGAGGAAAGAAGAGAGGGAAGGAAAGGGTAGAAGAAGGAAAGGGAGTGAGAGAAGGAAGGGAATAGGAAGGAAGGGAGGAAGGAAGGAAGGAAGGAAGGAAGGAAGGAAGGAAGGGAGGAAGGGATACCCAACTGGAGCTGTCATTTGGGCCCCCAGCTACTACTCCACATGTACCAGGTTCAATTTGGTTATAGGGGATTTATAAAACAGTCTCAGCCTTCAAAGTCCTGACCTTCTACTGGAAGGAGAAATAGAAACAGACATATTTGAGGAATGGTGAGTGACATGTGTGAAGAGTAGTAAGAGGTCAGTTTTGTTGGTCTTTAGATTATACTGAAGGGAAGGATGTGTAAGAGAAATTGCAAAGATAGGAGGGGAAGATTGTGAAGAACTTTAAATGACAAATATGAAATTATTTTTGACTTCCCAGGTAGTATTGAGTGATCAGACCTGTTTTTATGAAAATCAATTCATATTTTGTGTAGAGGATGCATTGGAGTGGAGGGAAGATAGAGTATTTAGGAGACAATGGCAATAACCCAAGTGAGGAGTAATAAAGGTTGAATTAGGGTGGTGGCTATGTAAATGAAGACAAAATTATCTAAGAGATCTTGTAAAGCCAGAAGTGACATGATTCAGCTTCTTATTTAGCATGTAGGATAAGAGTGAAGAGCAGAAGATGACATTGAGTTTATGCTTCTAGATAACAAGAAAAATGATAGTGATTTAGGGAAACGAAGGGATTGGTTTGGGGGGAAGAGCTATTGAGGTACCTACAAGGTATCCTGTTAAATATATTCAATAGGAAGTTGATGTGGGACTGGACCTCAGGAGAAAGATTAGTACTGAATATAGAGATTTGAGAGTAATCTTCATAGAGATGGTAGTTAAACTCATAGGGGTTTATGAGGTAACTAAGAAACAGAGTGTAGATAGTAGAGGAAGACCTAAGATAAAATCATGGATGTTCATAGTGGGGTGGGAGTGTATAGCATGGATAACGATCCAGAAAAAGGGGACTGAAGAGCAGTCAGGAAAATAGGAGAAAATCCAAGAGAGAGTAATATCATGAAAACCCAAAGTAGAGAATAAATCTAGGATCAGAAAAGGATAATAACAATATCTAGCATTTTAAGATTTGCAAAACGATTTGGCATGGGTATCTCATTTAATATTTACCACAACTCTGAAGAATGATACTAATCATTACACCCAATTTGCAGAGATGAGAGAGGTTATGGGACACAATGGGACACAACTAGCATATATGTGGGACAGAATTTCATCTCAGCTCTTCTTAATTCCAAGTTCCACTCTCTATCCGATATGTTACTTTGCTGGTACGTAGTTCAAAGTGCCAAATGATGAAGTCCAGGAGAATTAGAATTTGTTAAAGTTCATCAGATGTAACAAACTAGATATCATTATTAGCTTACTTAAAATGTTTTTAATTCAAGAATCATCAAAAACAATATTTTCATATTTAAACTAGAATAGAAAAATAATTATATGAAACTACTACAGTTTGCTTTTTTAAAAAGTATCCAATACGTTCAACATTATTCTTTCAAATATATCCCACTTGTCTGAATTTCTCTCTGAACTATTTTCTGCATTATTTTCAAAGGTAATACAATGATACTCTTATTTTCCTTTCCTTTTTGGGAAGGATAGAGCAAAACTGTCACTAGCTTCCTCTCCCTACTTATCCCTAAACAACACTTGTAACCAATAAACATAGTAAAACAGAAAAAAACTCACATATTTGTCATATCCAAAAAATGTCTGTCTTTTTCCATACCAACTCTCGGGGTAAAACATCATTGGACCTGTGGAGTCTTGGTTAGTCATTGCATTGATAAGAGTTAAATATCTTAGTCCTTGATTTTCCTAACAAATATTATTGTTATTGACTATATTTTCCTCTTGTTTTTAATTCTCACATTACTCTGCTTCAGTTTATACAATCTTCCTAAGTTTCGCTAAAACTGTTCCTTCCCTCATAAGGTATAATAATATTCTACTACATTTGTATGTCAGGATTTGTTGAGTTATTCTCCAGTTAATAGGTATCCTTTTTGTTTACAATTCTTTGCTACAGTATAAAGAGCTACCATAAGTATTTTGTTCCTATCAGGCTTTTCCCTCTCTCATTGATGTCTTTGTCTCCCTCTGTCCACTATTACCTTCCTCATTTCTTTCTCCTAGTTTTCTTGGCTTCCTTCACATCCCAGATAAAATCCCATTTTCTGAAGAAAGCCTTTCCCTAATACTTCTTAGTCTCTCCCCTCTGTTGATTATCTCCAATTCATACTCTTATCTATCCAGTTTGCTCGTAAGTGTGTGCTTGTTGTTTCCCCAGTTAACCAATGGATAAATGTAAACATGCATCAAGTTCCTGTCATGTTCCGGGCCCTGCGCTAAGCAAGAGACTGTGAGGGCAGGAACTGGCTTATTTCTTTTTGCCATTTTTTGTATCGCCAGGGGTAAGCACAGAGTCTAGCACATACTAGATCCTTATTAAATGTTTGTCGACTTGACCTGGCTTAACTCTTAGAAGTATAAACCTGGTAGTGGGATTGCTGAGTCAAAGGGAATGAGTCTTGTGGTAGCATTGATGGCTTAAAGAGAATTAAAGTTGAGTGACTTTTGGCATACAGTTCCAAATTTATTTCTAGAATGACTACAACAGTCCCAGTTGTGCCAGCAGTGTACTAACTGTGCCTCTCTTTCCCTGCCCAAAAGTGTCATTTTTCCTTATTGTCATCTTTGCAAGTTGATGGATATGAAGTAGAAACTCCTTAACTGAAGTTGAATTTCTCAGTGATTTGGTGCATTTTAAAAATGTTTGTTACTCACTTAGATTGCTTTTTGAGAATCCTCTTATGTAGATTTTCATCCTTTAAGGATTTATTCATTGAGGAATTGATGTCATTCTTCTATATTTGAACTAATCCCTTATATGTCTAAGATATCTGAATTTTATCAGGGAAATGTGTCCTGATTTTTCTTCAGGTAACTCCTTCTCTTTTATTTTTAAAGGCATTGATTTCTTTTCAAATTTTAAGTTTTATGTGATCACAGTTGTCAATTTTACCTTTTATTAGCTTCTCTATTCTTTATCTGGGCATTAACTCTTATACTCATTTATACTTGTACATCATTATGTTGGAGAAAGCAGTATCAGTTGAGTAATTAGGTCAGAAGTCAGATGACTGAAGGTTTTCAAGAGACTAGAAGGAGAGAAAAGTAGAAGAAAGAGATGTAGAGATACACAAACTAAAATGTTCATATTGGCACATGCATATATAAAGCAAAGAAGATTGTTGCAGATTGAATGAATAGTACTTCTAGGAAAGGATAAAGCAATAAAGATGAAATTCTATCATTACCTTTAAGAGAAACAATATTTCTTGGCAACTGGAAATTCCAATTGTCCATCAATCAATAAGCAATTATTAAACTCTTGCTGAATGTTAAATGACAGAGATCCACACAGACAAAAATAAAACAGTCCTAAGTCCTCAGGGACCCTTGAGAAACTTTAGCCAATGGATTTCTGGGAAACCTAAGGGGAAATAAAAGGCAGAGAGGAACATCAAAGCAAAATCAATGTGATAAAGTAAGCATAATTATTTCTGCAGTAGATTACGGGGTTGAAGCGCTGACTGGCTAGCTGGTCTCTGAGGTCCTTTATGGAAATGAAATTCTATGGGAAAAGGGACCCTAGAAAATCAAGAAGGAATAAGAGGAAAAGACAGTCTTAACTTCTTTTTAGCCTGCGAGGTTCAAACAAGATAATGTACGAAACCTCAAAGAGCCATATAAATGCCATCTATTAGTATTAATTAAATTCCTGAGACTAAACTTTTATTACAGAAAGCATGCCATATTCAATAAGCAACACACTTTAAACAACACACCCCTTTGCAATAGTCTATCTAGAGTCAACAGTCTCACCTGCTTCTCTCTCTAGCAAGCAACAGGAATTGGGCATTCCTTTGGCTCTTTTCATGTGCATCAATGTATGTATGGTGAAAGGAGATTAAAAATAACAGCAATTATAATAATACAGCACTGATAGTGATGAGCTAGAATTTATGTAATGGTTGAAAGTTTAAAAGACACTTTACATATGTTAACTCATTTGATATACTTCTTCACAAAGATAATAATAGAATTCCTAAAAGATATCTATAACCTATATCTTTTCCATTGGCTATGGAGAAGCTTAGATAAAGGGGAAATATAGGAAAGGGCTCCAAATAAGTTTCTTATTCCGTAATACCCAGGGGAGTTACATTCTTCACCACACAATATCTCTCACTGCTGCTGGGCAATGCTACTATATCTTCCTAATGAACTCATTATCCCACTCTCCATAGTGGCTCATCTGTCTAAGGAGAGGTTAAAAAGTTTCATCCCTCCTCAGACCTCCCATAGCTCCTCTTCCCCCTATAATCTTAGGGGAGAACCTTGCCTCATTTTTTACTTTAAAATTAAGGCCATTTTCTGTCTCCCCCATCAACTCTAGTGTCTTTTGCCATTGTCTCCTTCACCCCATCACCCATGATGAAGAGGCCCGACTGCTGTTTGTTCAAGCAATCCCAGTCCATTCTGCTCCTCCAGCAGATTGTCTCCTCTAACATCTCTACTCTATTACCAATTTTTAATCTCCCCCTGTCTACCAACTTATTCCCTAATTCCTACAAACATGCCCATGTCTCCCCTATCCTGAAATAACCCTCACTTGATCGTTTATCTCCATTATCTTCCTATACTTCTTCTGCTCTTTGTAACTAAACTCCTTTAAAAGGTTGTCTACAGCAGATGTTTCCACTTTTCTCTCATTCTCTTCTTAACCCCTCTGATTAATTGCGGCAGAATAATTAATAGAGGTGTAATGTTACTGAACGGAGGAGATGGAGGCATGGTTCAAATGCAAAACCCTAGATGAGTACAATACACATGTGTAGGGAACAGACCCCAAAGTTTGGGGGTTTATGTCCACAAAGGAAGGCAGGAAGAAAAGAGAAATACAGAGTATCAGGATATTCGTGCAAGACTCTGTCCATTTGGGCCTTGTATGAGCCAGTATGAGCGGGCCCTGTGCTTGCTGGCACAGATGAGATGTTCTGGATTCACCTAGTAGACACCACAAAAGATCGCTGGCATGTCAGACTTGAGCAACATTCATTCTGCTTCCTGATTGGCTGATTTTGATTATCATATTATTTCAGCTTCTTTGGGATAATTACAGAGTTTGAGCAAATCAAGAGGATTTGTAAATTCATTATTCATTCCATTTCTACACCTTAAAATTTGGTTTCTGACTTTATTCCACCAAAGCTAATCTCTCCAGCTCCTTCCCCACTTTGTCCTCTGACACTGATGTCATTCTAGTACAGGCCCTCATCACCTCATAAGGTTATTATATGGTTATTTCAACAGTCTATTGATAAGTCTGGCTGCCTCAAGTCTCTCCCCACTCCAGTTCATTCTGCATTAAGGCCCTAAAGTGATTTTCCTAAAACACAGGTTTGATCCTTTCACACACACACACACACACACACACACACACACGCACACGCACGCACACACACCCCTATTCAATAAACTCCAGTGGCTTCTGATTACCTCCAGGAGCAAATACAAAAATCCTTTCTTTGGAATTCAAACCTATTCCCTTTTACCTTTCCAGGTTTTCATGCATCTTATTCCCTGACATGTATTCCTTGACCTAGTGACGTTGGCCCCCTCCTACAATCTCCCAGCTCCAGGCATTTCCCTGGCTGCCCCATATGACTGGAATGCTCTCCCTCATCTGCTCTAACTGATGAACTCCTTAACTTCTTAAAAGTCCCTAAATCTAAAATCCCATCTTCTCTAGGAAGACTTCTCTAACCCTCCTAACTTCTCTCTTAATTATTTCTTATTTATTCTCCATATAGCTTGCTCTGTATATATTTATTCACATGTTATTTCCTCCACTAGATTGTAAGCTCCTCTTGGAGCTTGGCAAATAATGGGTACTTAATAAATTCTTGTTGATTGATTCCTAGTCCAGTGTGGAAATGGTCAATGGGATGAATTTCTGAGAAGCGTATGATCTGCAAGGTTTGGGAGTAGAAAATGACTTTACCTGTTGTCATGTAATGCCATGTAATACCATCCACCTGCTTCTGTATCATTTAATCCATGTGATGAGACGTGGGAAGGCAGTCTATGGCAGTTTGTGATAATGTGGAATGGAAGATCACTTCAGAGCATGCAAAAATTCTATGACTGTTTCTTTTCTGCTTATGGCAAGGGAAAAAAAGTCCTTTAGTTAGCGGTTAAATTGTAACTTAGTGTGCCTACAAAAGAGATTAACTACAGAAGAAATTCACCCTTTCCTGTCCTGAGGGCAAATGTAAAATTCTAAGTGGGAATACAAAGAAGCTTTGAAATTTTATCTACCCACTTTGCCCACTACCACATAGATTGTAAACAAATGGCCCCACTATTGCTTCTGGGTTTTGGTTTTGGTTTTGTGTGTGTGTGTGTGTGTCTATTCTTTTCTTCTCTTAGTTGAAGGAATACTAAAGGTAGAACTGATTGTGCTAAAAACCTGGCAAGCTTGGGAAGTTCAGAGGAGCAGAGGTCCCATGATAGAAATCCATACTAGCATTTGCCAGCACCAAAGCCTGATACTCCCACACAGCCCTCCGGAGCAACATTCAGCATTCATGCCAGTGATACAGTCAGTTCAGTAGCCAAGATGCCATTTTCCGCAATCAAGTATCAACTTGTCCAGAGACTATATTATTATACCTCGTTGGAAGTAAAATTACTGGAGTGAATGCTTTATAGAAAACACTTTAAGTTTGAGTTATTTTTCACAGGAACCAAGGTAATTGTAAGGAAGATATATCTCTAGTTCAGGAAACTATTTTTATATTTTGGTTCTTTCTATATCTTTTTACTTAATATCCCTCTGTTAAAGCTATGTTTTGTTAATTAGTTAAGTAACATTGAGGTACTAAAGATTAAGTCATTCAGTGATACAGGGGAGATATTAATGGTATCTACTGATTGACGCTGGATAGAATACACCAAAAGAGTGGCTTGAGATGATAGCATTAGAAAATCCTTTAAATTTCACTTAAAACCTTAGGAAAGATATAGCCAGCCACATTCTGGGGACTTGCTGCCTTGCCAATGCTAGTGGGAATTGGGATTAGGACCTCTATAGCTTACATTTGCTACAATGGCATCATAGTTTAGAGCTAAAAATAAACTTTGATATTATTCAATTGAACCCTTTTAATTGACAAGGAGGAAATTGATACTTGAGATATTGAATAATTTGCCTAAGGCCACACAAGTCAGTATCATCTCTACATATAAGCACCCTCCCCGATTTTTAAATATATAGCCTTAAATTGTGCCTCATACTATAATATAACATAGATGGCTTTCTGCTTTGCATTTTAACTATTCATATGGTTACTTCATTTTTATCTTTAACTCAACATCCCCAAAGAAAACTTATTATTTGACTACCCTCTCCATCACTGTCATCCCCGCCCCATACACACACATCTTGTTCCCCCATCAAACCCAATGCGTCTTCTGAACTTCCTTACTTTTCATACTCCAAAATGAATGAAGCTAGGCAGACTAGACAGTAATTGAGGTAAAATATCTGACAATTTTAAAGTGACATTTAATGTGAAATGGCAGCTAGAAAACTAAATAAACTAATGCAATCTGAGGCTGCATTAACATTACCATAGTGGCCAGGATAAAAGAGGTGATGATTATGCTATACTCTGTCCTAGTCAGATGAAATTGGTATTCTTATGTATATATAATTCTGTAAACTACATTTTTGAAAGTTCATTGGGAAACTGAAAAAAAAAATATTCAGAGCTGGACAACCTGAATGGTAGAGAATCAAAGCCATGTTACAGTTGAAAGAACCTGAATATTTAACCTGAACTAGAATTCAGGGGCAAAATAAGTGTCTTCAAATGTTTTAGGAGCTGTTACGTGGAAGAGCAATTATACTTCTGCTTGGTGGTACAGGTGGAATTAGGAGCAGTTTGTAGAAGGTATAGAGACAGCTTTTGTCTTGATATAAGTGCACCAGTGTGCTCTGTTAACACTTAGCAAAATTAAAGGAGAAAAAGGTCAAAGAAGCAATGACACATAAAAAGTCAGGTCCTTTCTGGATAAATGAGTCATTCTACACCCAGAAGAGTTTCTGAGGCTTTGAGTAACTCAGTTATTTATCAAAACGCTAGCAGAGACAATTAGCTTACTTAAGTATATAAACTGCCCTGCTCCTGTATTTTTCCTTGCAGGCAATCATTTGCAGGAGTTTAAATTAGAACTGGGGAAATATATTGGGCTAATCATCAAAAATTAGGGTGGTGTCCCTAAAAGACAAAATCTGAAACTTTTTCCAACTTTAGCCTAATGGTCTATCCATTAGACCCCTAGTCTATACCTTTGGTTTTCCTTTCTGTCTACTCCTTTTAGCTTGCTACTTATTTCCTAACTATAGTTAAATCTCAATACACACAGTATTCTGATCCGAATGTTTTCCCTCTAGCATCTCCATGCACGAAGGACTAATTACAAATGTATATACGTTTCTCACATTATTGTTATAAAAGGTTTGAATATATTAAGGGAATATGTATCTATATCTTTTGAAATTCCCTCACAAGTTCCCACTTAGAGGCGGAAAATTATTGAGTTGGGAGCTACTTATAGTGCTGTTTATTGGTACAACAAGACAACTGTGAATGGAGATGGAGATTCAAAAAACTGGATCTACCTATCAAGTTATAGTCACTAACTGGTTTGTGATCTCACTGGAAAAGAGGTCTGTCTCCTTTTATTTCCCATTATTCACAGTGACTATTCAGAGAAGCAGTGTAGCACGGTGAAGACAAAGCCAAGAATACATGTGTTCAAATCCCATGTTTTATACATAATGGCTACATAATCCTGCACAAATCTCAACCTTTGGTACCTCCAGGAAGCTCTCTAGGACTCTGACTTGGAGAGTAATTGTCTATTTCCTTTGGTAGAGGGAATTTTCTCCCCAGGAACTACTCACAGCAATGTAATTAAAAGTCCAGTTTAAACAGTTTTATAATTGCAATACCTCTGTTTCTTATAATTTTTCATTACAGGATAAAGGGGAATATTAAGGAAAATGAGAATCCATGAGGCTGACTTTTAATACATAAAAAATCTGAGATTGTCAGACAAGGTTTTTGACTCCTTTCCTTCAATTGTAAAATCTCATAACGGATGTTTGTCTATATAGAGTGACTCCTTTTTTTTCTTATTCCATCACTGAGTCATTCCAACAATTTATGATTTCCATGTCTTAAGTTTTAAAGCAGGCTCACACCTAGGTAATTTTAAAACAATAAAAACCTTACTTCTGTACTTAATAATTCATGTCAACACTATTTTCATTAAATGTGATAATGATGATGGTGATGATGATAGATACCATTACCATCTCTAACTACCAACCTACCCTTGAAAAAAATATGACTTATAAAGGTATATTCATGAAGGGGAAATTTATATTCAACACACAAAATCATTTAGAAGAACTAAGAAGCTAAAGTCACTTCTTGGTGCTATATTGTGTGCCCTCCCAAAAGCAATTTAAAAGAGACACAGTCTTACAACTGCCAAGATGCCAGGTGCTACTTCTGGGCAAACTCTTTGGTGACTTGGCACTTGATTTTGTATTTACTACTCAGGGGTGCAACAGTAGGAATCAGGTGACATAACTGAGAAAATCATCTCTTTTAACTATATAAATACTTCTTATATTTCATTTAGTGACTATCCAAGGATAGTTTGCAATGTTGACTATGCCAATTTGTTTCTAAGACACTGATTAATAAAAAATCAAATAAGATACAATCTCAACCCTTAGAAACTCCTAGGGAAGACAACATATAGTCAAGTGGCTAGAGAATTATTCACAGGCCCAGAGGCCAAGGTTTTATTCCTGTCTTTGATGGACACTCACTGTTTAACTACGAACAAGTCATTTATGCTCTTCTGTTTCTCTGTCTATCAAATGGGGGATAATTCTATCAGACTTTCATCCCTTCAGGATAGGTCAAAGAATTTAAAGAAGATATGTGGGAAAAAAAGCAACCATGACATCCCTCTGTCCTGTAAAGGCCTGTAAAGAATTCATTTGACATTCAACAAACATATGTTAAGCTACTATCTGTAAAACTCTGTTCTTGCTTGTCCTTCATTTTCAAAGATGACTAATGGCATGAAGGGGTGATTTTTTTGACTTACATGTGAACTGAATTTGAGTGAGATGCAGTTGGATAAAGTCATTAGCTTCACTTTCTCTTCCAGAGTTATTGAAGTCCAGTGGCAAAAGACAAGATGACTGGTGATGACCTGGGATGCCCCACATGACCTTGGAATCTTCCATATCTGACCAAGTTCCAAGAACTCCACAGTGCCTGCTTTAGGCACTTTCAAGGCTGTTGTAACAAATTGTTCGAATCTACCTATTCTTCCAGGTAAATTCTTCTGGGGGAGATATCCCTGATTCTGTTTGAATCCTGTCAGCTACCCTCAACCTGATTTACCCTACCCTCTGAGATGGTTTTTACCTGGCGTGGTCACTGCACATATTATAGTTTCTTGGAACCGCAAGTGAGAGTTGAGTGCAAGGTGGACACCAAAAAGCAGCCTTGAAAAGAGCTCAGTAAGCCCTCATAGAAGAGGTGCTAGTCCTGCTGGAATACTCCACATAACCTAACAAATAATTATAATAAATATGTATATATATATATAAAATATCATATCATATCTCTATTATATAATATACTAACATATGTCTTAAAGAAAATTTTACTGAACAAAACTACCGAGGTAGGCAAACTTGTCTAGGATTACAAAGCTGGAAATTGTCTGATGTGGATTTGAACTCAGATATTCTTGACTCCAGTCATAATGTTCTATGTACTACACCACCTAGCTGCATAAAAGAACATTTTAAATACTTGAAGAACGAGTTTCTCTCCGGTAGGAGAATGTTATTGTTGCATAGTGATATAAATGTTCTATTATACTTGAAGTGCAAAGGATGGGTAGGAATTCACCAGAAGATGAAGAGAAGCAAGAACATTCTAGGTTCTGTTCAAGCTAATTCAATAGACATTTATTAAATATCCAGTATGTTCAGGGAACTTCACTAAGTGTTGAAGATACAAGATAAAAACAAATAATGGATCTTTATCCTGAAATAACTTCCAGCCTGCTACTAAATTCAACATGTAAATTGACAAAGATAATATAATTTGTAGAGAAAGAGAGTATTAACAACTGAAGAGATTAGGAAATGTTCCTAAGAGGAGGTGGCTACTGAGGTGTGAAGGAAGGGAAGGGTAAATTGCAACCTCTCAATACAGCAAGTGGAATGAGCTTCCCTGAGCTAGAAGAAATATGAGGCAAGGTTCGTTTTCCTACCTATTACAATTGCTTTATTTGGTGACAAATGCCTCTAAATGTATGATTATGTGGTAATCCTGCCATCCACATTAAGGAGAGGAAAAGGAAACTGATGCATAAGACCTATTTGTCTAGAAAAAGATTGAGCCAAATTTACGAGAACAAAAGTCATTCCCCAATTGATAAATGGTCAAAAGGATATGAATACGCAGTTTTCAGGGGAAGAAATTAAAGCTATCTGTAGCCATATGAAAAAGTGCTGCAAATCACTATTGATTAGAGAGATACAAATCAAAACAACTCTTAGGTACCACATAACATCTATCAGATGTGGGAGAGTTGGAACACTGATTCATTGCTGATGGAGCTGTGAGTTAATCCAGCCATTCTGGAGAGCAATTTGAAACTATGCCCAAAGGGCTACAAAAATGTGTATACCCTTTGATCCAACAATATTGCTTCTAGGACTGTATCTCAAAGAGATCCTAACAATGGGAAAGGGTCCCATAAGTACATAAATATTTATAGCAGCTCTCTTTGTGGTGGCCAAGAACTAGAAATCAATGGGATGCCCATCAACTGACCCATCAATGGCTGAACAAGTTGTGGTATATTGTAATGGAATACAATTGTGCTATAAGAAGTGATGAATAGGAAGGCTTCAGAGAAGCCTAGAAGGATTTATATGAACTGATGCTGAGTGAAAGGAGCAGAACCAGGAGAACAGTGTACACAGTGTGCAAGGAATATTTCTAGTAGACTTAGCTCTTCACAGCAATGTAAGGGTCTAAAACATTCCCAAAGTACTTTTGAGGCAAAATACCATCCACCTCCAGAGAAAGAACTATGGATTGGGAATGCAGAATGAAGCAAAATATTTTCTCTTATGTTTTGTTTTGTTTTTTCTCATAGTTTCTCCCATTCATTTTAATTCTTCTATGCAGCATGACTAATGTGAAAATATTTTTAATTAGAATGTATGCGTAGAAACCATATACGATTGTATACTTTCTTGGGGAGGGAGATGGAAGGGGGAGAAAATCTAAGGCTCATGTAAGTGATTGTAGAAAACTGAAAACAAATAAATTAAGCATTAAAAAAACAAAGATTGATGGATATCTTCTGCAGTCAACCAAGGTCTTAATCAGGTTGTGGATGAAAATGGGATATTGCATTCCTCCAAATTTGCATCTGGATTGAGATGGTGGTAAGGCAGCTCCAAAGTTGGCTTCCCAGAATTTTCTTTTGTATAAGAAAGGTTCCATCTCTGATAAGTACTCTGGGTGCTCAAACTTCTTATGTGTTTCAAGATGGTATCTGGTGGAGCAAGATATACTCTATCTCTGCTTCCAGATGTATGATTTAGTATCTTTGAGATCAATTATTTGTTTATGGGGATGAGAATGTGAAAGTGAGGTATTCTCTGATTTATGAAACTCAGCTAACAAAATAGATAAGGAGTTTCACATGCATGGTTCCAGGTTCTTTGGGGACATCTGGACCCAGTTAAACACTTTATCTGTGAAATTATTGGAAAAGAAATCAGTTCTATTCTTAAGTACTGGCAGTAGAAATTAAGAAGAGGCACATAAGAGATATTACAAAGATGAGGAATCAACATGAGAGTTGGGCAGAGGGCAAAATTGAAGATAACACTAGGTTTTTGAATATGAGAGATTGGGTAAGTGGAAGTACCACACACAGATAAACAGAACCAAAACTAGGGCAGGAAAACTGGGCTTTGCTCCAGGCACTGATATTTAGAGATGTGCTATTTCCTTTCTCAGGCTGAAGCCACAGATAAAGTAGCTACCGACAATATTTGAAAAAAGAATTAGACTACCAAGGTCTTTGTCCCTTGGTTTCCTAAACCAATCATCTAATATGGGCAGGGGTTCCTTCTGCCTGGTACTATTTCTTCTGTTCTAAATTGAGTCTTTTTTTCTCCCTGTGTTCTAGAAGCAAAGCTTGTATTTTTTTTTTTTTTTTTGCCACAAAGACACAGTAAGTTTAAATTACACTAGTGCTTCTTTTATTCCAAAGTTTCTAGCCTTACTGCTTTATCATCTGCGTGTAGGAGGAGTGGATGGGGCCAGTTTTTAAAGTGTAAAAACAACTACTATTATAAATTACTTTCGTTTCACTACTAGTAAATTCCAAGTAAGGCACAGGTGTCTTTCCCCCGGGGTGGGGGGAATGCTTCCAACTACCAAAATCTACTATTAGAAAAGATTTCCAGAATAATTTCAAAAGCCTCACCATCAGAGGTCTGCCTGGGACAATTCATGGGGAGAAAAGGGGGGACAGTTTCCACAGCAATCTGAAGGTGAGGGTGGTCTAAGATTCTGATGTATGGGGAGGGAGAGGCTGAGAATTTGAGAAACAAGTACTCCCTCTGTCTCTGGCACCAGTACATGGGTCCCATATTCTCAGCAACTCTAAACATTTCTTTGCTTGGGAAAGCCCCCTACCTTCTCAGAGCCAGCTACTCAGAAACTGTCACTCCCTTCTCCTCACTGTCTCCTGTCAGTGTTAAGAGTCATGAAGAGACAATCTCTAATGGAGAGTATACCTGAATCTCACCGTAAGTGCATTAAAGGAAAGTCACTCATGGTATAAAGGTAAAAATCAGCATTGCCTCAAAATTAGCGTTCCTAGGACTTACTATATTGTGAGTAATTTTCTCCTTGAACTGACTCTGTCCTCCCTTCTCAAATCTGGCCTCTTGGGCCCTCCCTGTTCCCCTTCAACTCAGGCTCCATAATTCTCAATCTCAGCTCTGTGGATATGTGAAGAGTTTAGCTATTCTGTGGAGGAAAAGTTATTTTGAGAAATGAAACATTTTTCACATGGATTCTCAAGTCAACTTCTTGAGAACTGGCAAGTTTTCCAGTTTTCTTCATTTTTTATAAAATAAAGGTCACAAGTCTCTTCTAATGTGTATGTTTCAAAGAAGGTTAAATGATAAGTTATTCAAATAGCATGGCACAAGCTAACTTGTTTCCGGGACTTCTATTTACTGTAGAGATTTTCATTATGAACCAGAAGAGTACCAAAGGACAATGGTAAATATCAATGATGAAAACAAAGAAATAGATTATTTAAATGAGGACAAGACAATAGCACTATTTATTCTTTTCTCTTCACTTGAAATTTACCATGGAGGAAGTGATATTCAGACTATAGTTTTTATTACTAAGAAATGCCTTCATAGGTTTCAGAAACTGGATCAAGAAATTGAAATGGAAATGAATGTTCTCATTTTATTCAGTCAGCTGTTGTCAGAATCAAGTCATGGGCTAGGATCTGAGTAAGAAAATTAGACAGCTTTGGTAAAGGAGCTAGTGTATTGTCAATGCAAAAGGTCACTAACAAGGATCATAAGATCATAGATTTAAAAGTGAAAGTAACCTTGGAGACTATTGAGTCTAACACTCTCATTTTATGGATAAGGAAACTGAGGTTAAAAAAGATTAAATTACTCTCTTAGGGTAATGCAGCTAATAAGCAACTGAGGCAGGATTTGATCTTCCGACTTCAAGTCCAGTGCCTGAGTCAGTTAATACTAATATGGGGCATAGAATAGATTATGCAATGACTACTTATAGGGATTTGCATAAATTACTTATATAGTCTGGCCCTTAATAAGTTTTCTGATTTGTAAGGTAAAGTTCAAATTATAACAAAGAATAAATTTTAAAAGAGCCTATTATGCACAACTGTATGAAAATAAAATGTTACCTAAAAAAACACAAATGAATAGAATACAAATTAAATTCTTGCTCTGATTTCAGAAAAAAAAAAGCAAACAAGCAGAAGACATACTACAAAAGCAAAGAACTTCTGTTCCAGGTATATTTAGAAGTGAAATTTTCAAAGCTTTCAAATAATTCAAACCTATCGTACGCAAATTATCCTCAATGGAGAAAGAATAAAAAAAAACCAAATTTCTTTTAATGAAACAGAGATAGTTTAATAACTAAACCAGGGAGAAGAAAGCAAAATAGGAAATCTGCAGGCAATATCATTAACTCATATCAGTTCTAAAATTTTAATTGAAATCATGTCAAAAAGATTACAGTAATATATTCAAAAAATATTCACAGCAATCAAGATGGATTTATACCAGGGGCACAGATATGTTCAACATTCTTGGTCAATTAGCCAAAAATCACATATTAAGCACTTTATATTTCAGACACTCTGCAAATTGCTGGAGATACAAAGAAAGTTTAAAAAAAATCCCCTGTCCTCAAGAACTGTAATTTTTATTGCATAAAAACATATGTAAATGATCAGGTCCATACAAGAAATAAGCACAGTCAGTAAAGTTTATCTGAATATATATGTACACACATATATGATATATATCATGTATGTACACACATACATGATATATATCATATGTGTGTTTGTGTACACATATGTTAGCATCTAGAGGATAGGGATGAATAAGAAAGCTTTCCTAAAGAGCATGGGAGTTAAAAACATTGGGAAAATAGACATGCAAAAGTATTCCAAACCATATGATTACATGTATAAGTCCAGAAAATCACTTTATCACTGCCAATAACATTTATTCTGCACTTTCTTTCCTCATGCTGCCTAAATGCTTCAATATCCTCCCTCTCAGCAGAGATTTTCTTTCATAATTTACTGAGAAAACTGAGACTAGGGATTTCCTAATTTTCCCAGTTCTACACCTCAAATTTCCTCAACTTCTTTATTCTTTATTCTTGCCTTCCTTTTTTCTCAATCCATGAAAGAAGATGTAGTTTTACTGCTTACCAAGTCTAACTCCTCTTCCTCTGCTGTTGACCCCATTCCTTTATTTCTCCTCTGTAAGCTTGCTTCTCTAATAGTGTCCTATTTTTTAGAATATTTAATATCTCTATGTCCATGTTACACTTTCATAATGCCAACAAATACTCTGATGATTCCCTTAGTCTTAAAAGAATATTCATTTAACCATGGATTCTCCTTAAGCCATACCATTATGTATCCTCTCTCTTTCACTGTGAAACTTACAAGGGGAAAATGATTGCTATTTTGACCCCTTGATTCCATTTTCAAACTACCATCTCCTCTCTCAATCCCTTGAAATATAATTTTCAGACCCAGCACCTAACTGAAATTACCACTTCCATGAGGAACAATTGTCTCTTAAGTGCTAATTCTAGTGGTCTTTTAAAGTTCTTATCTTTTTAATTCCTTTCTACAATTCCTTACCATTATTCCTCCTAGACATTTGTTCCTCCTGAGATTTTCAATGACTTTTATGTTTTTCTGTTTTGATTCTACCTTTCTGACATTTCTTTTTTAGTATCCCTTGCTCAATCACTATGAATATCTTATCTCATTTTAATTAGTGTACTTTCTTTTCTCTTTAATTCTCTCTAATTTCATCAGCTTCAATGAGTTTGAATTCTCATCTCAATGCAGACAACAACCAAATCTATGTGTCTATCGATCATCTCTTTCCTGAGCTGTAATGACACCTAACCAGTATCATACCAGGCATTCTCACCTTGATATTCAATAGACATCTCAAATACAACATGTCCAAAATGGAACTTTTTATCTTTCCTCCCTCTTTCTAACTTCTTCGGTGGGGACTTCCATCCTTCCAATCATTACGTTTCTCAGTTTCAGTCCTACTTTACTCTTAATTCTCTGTCTCTCACTATGCCATCAATTTCATTGCCAAACACTGTCAATTCTGGCTCTACAGTATGTCTTATATCTGTCCCTTTGTATCTCACAACAATCATTCTAATTCATGTCTTCATTTCTTTTTCACTGAGCTATTGAAGTAGACACCCAATTGGTTTCCCTGCTTTTTATCTCTCTCTTTTCTGATTCATCCTTTACATAGCTAGAAAATTTGTTCTTTCTAAAGTACAGATGTGTTCATGTCATTCTTCTCAAGAAGCTTCACTGCTTCTCTGTTTCCCTTAGGATAAAATACTGATCATTCTGTTTGCATTTGATGATCCCTACAATCCCAGTCCATCTCAATCTGAGTCAATGTGAGTGATCTCAAGTCACTCGTCCTTATACACGTGATAGTCCAACTAAAACTAACCTATTTCCTATTCCTCAAATATGATATCCCATCTTTGTCTTCCCTCTATTTCTTTGTATAAGTTATCCACTGGAACATTCTTCCTCCTCATCTCTGCCTCGCAAAATCCCCAAGCTTCTCTCAAAGCACAGAATAAATGCTGTATGACTCTTTTGACCTCTACAATTGCCAATGCTCTAGCTCCATGAAAATAGACTTTGTATTTACTCTGTATGTACTTATTTCCTGTGTATATTCCAAATTTCTCCTGATTCCCAGTCAAATAATCTTTCTACTATAATATAATGTGTATCATTTTGATGAGGATAAACAAGTGCTGACAGGTATGGTTATTCCTCAAGTGAGGGAATATTCCATAACCACTTGTGGCAGATGATTGCATCGTAGACAGGAAATACATCTTCTGGACAATCTATGAGGTTCCAACAGTGATTCTTATCTTAATGAAACCATTATGATCCAAAACGAAGATCTTCAGTACACTATAGTTACTTTGTTTTCCATGCTCTTTGAACCTATCCCAGTTCAGAACATGTTACCTCTCATTTAGACTGCTTTAAATAGCATCATTGACCTTCTTAGTTACAATCTATCCCTTTTTCAGTTAATCTTCTTATATATTTCACGAAATCCTCCTAAATGGCATTCTGTTGAAGCCTATTATCTCCTCAGAATTGGTTTTATTAACTATAGGCATAATCAAAGGAAATACTAAATTTTAGAGCTTAGTCAAAGAACAGATATGATTTTCCCCCATTTAAGTCTACAGATCCTTCTCCTCTCCCAAATCTGTTCATCAATTTCATCTTAACAAGTCTTGCCATGATGTATAGGTTTAACCATACCACTTACATGTCCCCAAACTTCAGTGAGTACTTACTTAATAATTTTAAGTAAACACAGGATGCACAGATTTGGAGTATCCACCCCAAATATTCATCCAGACTATCTGTGCCCATCCTGTGTTAGAGCATCCCTAGCTTTTATTGGTCTGATCAGTCACAGTCAGACACACTGAAACTTCACTTTATCACGGTGATGTCAATTTGGTCCTCTTCTAAAACGCAGGACAACAACCAACAACCAACCAACCTTTAGTAATTTTACCTTAGTATTTTACATTTTCTTTACTCTGGTTCTGACTTAACTTTCAAACTTTACTTCTTTCTAGTCTCTTTCAAATCCCCTATCAAAGAGAGTCTTCCCAGGAGAATTTTGGTAAGGCTTTTATGAATCACTGCATGTCTTGGTAAGGAGATTTGAGATTCTCCCTGTGAAAGTCAACTTTTTTTGTTTATAAACATAGTAGCATCTCTTTCATTAGAGGTAAGCAAACCATCCTGGGGTTACCCTCTTGATACTATGTTAAAAGATGATTGATCTAGTCAGAAGGTAGTTGTACACTTGAGCTGTGCTCTTAGATAGCCTGTAGTTGGAAAACCAGTCAGACAAATGAAGAAGACAGGTACTAAGAAATGCAAAGGGGAGAATGGGATGTAAATAGAAACTCAAGGTCTGTTCCCTTGAAGACAATCCCAGAAGGCATGAACTTAGACATGATAACTGATGGAGTTATCTGCATCTGAGCAACAGAGTTCCTGAACCAAAATGGGAGTTGTCGGTATGCATGCCATTAACAGTTGAGTAATAATGGAAAAGCTCCTGGATCAAGCAAGAGCTGAGGAAGATCAAAGGGAAAGAGGGAGCTCTGATCCAGGAGAAATCCAGAGTTTCTCATTACTAGCAGCTTCTTGTATTTAGACATTACTTTAATGCTTGCAAAGCATTTTATACAAGTTATCTCATTTGATCCTCACATTGAGAATTAAAATATTATTATCTCCTTTTAACAGGCAAGGAAACTGAGGCAAAGAGACTGTGAGCTACTTGAGGGCAGGGACTGTTATTTCTTTCCTTTCATTGTGTCTTGTGCACTTCATAAATGCCTGCCTTGTTGGTCCAGCACATTATTCAATGTGCTATCCACTTTTCCGGGTTTTCATTTCTTTATCTGTAAATCTACAGAATTTGCTGAAGTTTATGAGTTCTGAAATCTCTTCTAATTCTAAACCTAAGAAACCTTCCATTTACTTGGGATGACCCAAGGAAAGGCATTGATCTTTTAGATACACTGATTGTTTTCCATGTGCAAAATACTTCATCCTATGCTGATACAATGTGTTTGACAGACTGCATAAATCTGGGAGAATGTGGGAGTTCAAGGTAAAGGTAAAATGCCTCCCTTACACAGAATTTCAGATTTGGAAATTACCTTAGAGGTCAACTAGTCCTATCCATGTTAGTGAAAAAAAAAAGATTCACACAACACACGTGAGAAGTAGAAATCTGGCCTTTGTGTGGAGATTTGCAGTGAAGGGGAGCCATCATCTCTGGAGGTAGTCAGTATATTTTTGGATAAATCTATCCTTAAGAAATTTGACCTGACATCAAGCCAAAATTCTTCCCTTTGCAATTTCCACCTCTGAGTCCTTGGATTCTTTAGCAACCACTGTTTTTTGTTTTGTTTTGCCTTAAAGTGATGATAAATCAGGTCAGATGTATAGATCTGATGAAATGGAACCCATAAGAATCAGAAAGAGAGACACTAAAGGATAAAGCATAGAAGTCTTATTTCTGTTGACTTAAATGGAGTCCAACCTATTTAATGATTCATTAGTTGGAGAGCCCTTTATCTTATCAATGTAGATATAGACATGAGTCAAATCATAATGTTCTGAGGTGGTCAAAACAAGCCAACTTCTGACGTTTCTAATGAAAAAGTGAGCCAAAGAAATACTATAGTGCAATACAATTAAACTATAGGTATGTATATAATTACACTATAGGTATGCCCTCAAGGTATGTTCATATCAATCAAGAGCATTTGTTTTTGGCCATTTGTTATGGTACATTCTAGTTAAAGATAAAAAGATCAATAGATAAAACATTAATTAAATGTTTCTTTTTTGCCAGACATTATGTTAAATTCTGGATATAAAAAAGTAAGAAAATAATATAGGAACATTAATTGAAAAGGCTCATTTATCTTAGGTTGTATGACCCAAGAGGACAGGGACACTGACTTTTCCTCTCTATTCAGTTAAGTTATATTACGCTTTTATATATGTCACTACATAATAAGTAGAAAAGCATTTTTAAAGGGGGCATAGAGAAACTTATGTTAATCCTTATTTATTCTGATGTGACATATGACTATGTTAGGGTGTATTTTGAGCTAATATTTCTGACTATTATCAAGACACAGCTCTTGAAATGATATATTTTGCTATATGTGTGGGAAAAATCCATTATGTTTCTCAAACAGGAAATTTATAAGAACTCCTGAACCATCTACAATGGGTACATAATATAATTAAAGCTGATAATATGATGCTTCATAGAAAAGGTTCATTGTTACTTTTTTAACCTGTACATCCATAGGAAAACCTAGGAATAATACTCTCTAAGCCCATTACTCCTCACCTGGCTTGTTCACATTGTGAAATTTGGACTCACTCATGTGTTTTGCTACCAGACTCTTTACACCTGCAAATACTATATTTGTATTGCAATGTCAGTGTTGTACATTTACTACGTGGCTTATATATACCAAGCATTGAACAGCAGAGGGATCACATAGAAACTAGGAAGGATGTGTATGTCAGAAGCTATACTAATATCCTCCATGGAAGTAAAGGGATTTTATGATGGGGAAGAATTAACAGGTTTTGAAGACAAATTAAGGGTAGTCTTTGGCCATTTACTTCCCTATTTGCAGTCTTTTAGTCTTTAAGCCTCACCTAAGACTGGTTAGATGGAAACTAAAGCACAGGACCCATAGGTATGGGGTAGTACTTCAGAGTTGTTTTAAATTGTATTTCTATACTCAATAGTGATTTAGAGTATTTTTATTTGACTATAGATAACTTTAATTTCTTCATCTGAAAATGTACTTTTCATATCTTTTGACCACTTATCAATTGGGGAATAACTTGAATTCTTATAGATTTGATTCAAATCAAATCAAAATATAGTTCTCTCTATATTTTTTTAAATGAGCCCTCATTCAAAAACACTGGCTGTAAAAAAAAAATAGCAGCTTTGTCATTTCATTCTAATCTTAATTGCATTAGTTTTGTTTGTGCAAAACCTTATTAATTTAATGTAATCAATGTTATTCATTTTGTATTATATAATGTTCTCAGTCACTTGTTTGGTCATAAATTCTTCGCTTCTCCATGGATATAATAGGTAAACTATTCCTTGCTTTCCTAATTTGCTCATAACCTTAACCATTATGTCTAAATCATATAATCATTTTGACCTTGTTTTCATATAGGGTATGAGGTGATGTATTATTTCTAGTTTATGTCATTTTCCAGTTTTTCCAGCAGTTTTTTTTCAAATAGTGAATTCTTATTCCAGAAGCTAGAGTCTTCGACTTTATCAAACAATAGACTATTATAGTTATTTACCACTGTGTCTTATGTACCTAACATATTCCACTGATCTGCCACTCTATTTCTTAGCCAGTGTCAAACAATTTTGATGATTGCTGCTTTATAATATAGTTTTAGATCTGGCATAGCTGGGACAGCTGCCTTTTCATTTTTCATTAGTTCCCTTGATATTCTTGACCTTTTGTTCTTTCAGATGAATTTTATTTTTATTTTTTCTAGCTCTACAAAATAATTTTTGACAGTTTGGTATGGCACTGAATAAGTAAATTAAACTTAGATAGAGGAGATGTGAATAGACAACAATACATGTCAAAAGTATTGGTATATCTTAGTGGACAGTCAGGCTGTATTGATAGAACTAGTGTCCAGAAAATGATAAGGGATAATCCCATTTATGCTTAGCACTATTAAGACTATCTTGAATATGGATGCCAAATTTTATAAAATAAAAGGGAAATCACATCTAGAAGAAGGCAACCAAGATAAGCCTCAAAATTATAACATGTAGATCACTGAAGAAACCTGAAGGAAGAAGTAACAAACATTAAGTTTCTACTAGGTGCTAGGCCCCATGCTAAGCACTTTTTGAATATTATCCCATGTGATCCTCAAAAAATCCTGGTAGGTGTTATTATAATTCCCACTTTATAGTAGATGAAACTTAACCCAAATGTAAGTGGCATATCCTCAGTTACTTAGAGATTAAATGTCTGAATTCAGATCTGAGTCTTCATGAGAATGAGCAAGGAATTGGGGAGGGCTCAATCATACTCAGAGAATCACATAGTTTTAGAGTTCAAAGGAACCTCAAAGATATTCAATACACCTCATTTCTGAACAGAAATTGCCTCTACAAAATAGTTAGGTATCATTACTGCCTCACCAATTACTATAATTCCATACAGAGAAGCCAATTTGGAGTTATATACTAATTTTATTTAGCAATAACCTTAGGTATTAAAAGACTGAAGCCTGAAAGATTTTTGGGAAGATAGCAGAGTATGTCAGAAAATTCCAGGCTCTCAAGATTTTCCCCCACAAAAGAGATAAAATGGCACCTCAGAGAAAACACAGAGTGGTAAAAATAAATAAGATTAGGACAGAACAAGGCTGCTCCTGGGATAATTAGAGAAGATCTTGAGAAAAATCCCAGGATGAGGTTTGGTCCCTGTGAAGAGCAAATACCTCCAGGCTAGGATTGCTAAAAACAATAAGCGGCAAACCCTGGGGTTAGTTGGGTTGGGAGGCTGTCTTGGCCCCAGTCCCCCATGTCATGTTCCCTCCACACCAGCACAGTGAGGGCAGTTGGGCATCTGAGCCAGGGAAGATCTAGGGAACCTCTACTGACAAGGAATACCAGATGCTGCCATGCTGTGGCAATGTGGCTCTGGACAAGAAGGAGCCAGTTCAGGTTTTGTGAATGCAGACACAATGGAGAGGGGTTGCAGCTATCTGTGAGCACTTAAATGATGCTGGAAGTCTTGGTTTCAGTTCTAGGCCAGAGGGGAGAACTGAAGGAGGTTCTGAGCCAGAGGCACCATCCCTCAGACCCCAGTACTAGAGGTCATTACAAAAACTAATCTACCACAAATAAAAGAATGCATAGGTAAAGGAAAAATAAATAATCCAATCCTAGAGAGTTGCTATGGGAATAGAGAAGATTGGGATTCATCTTCAGAGGAGGAATCTGAATCAAATAAATCTTCTTCTACCCCAAAGAGTAACATCAAATGGTAACCTGCCCCAAAAGAATTGATAGAACTTTTAAAATGTACTTTAAATACCAAATGAGAGAGATTGAGGGAAAATGTAAAAAAAGAACAATCTAAGAAAAACAAGAAGATTTTGAAAAGAAAATCAACCAATTAGAAAAGGAAATTTGGAGTCTTTCCATGAAAATCATAATTGTGCAAGGAAAAGCCAGTAAAGTTTTAAGAGATCAAGAAATAATAAAACAAAATACTAAGGATGAAAAAAAATTAGAAGAGAATGTGAAACATATCATAAGAAAAACAATTTATCTGAAGAATAGATGAAGAAGAGAAAATATCAGAATAATCAGACTACCTCTAAACTGTGATTAAAAAAAGAATCTTGATAATGTAATATGAGAAATAATTAAAGAAAATTATCTTGACACATTAAAACAAGAGGAGAAAGTAGAAATCGAAAAAATCCATCAATCAACTGAAAGAAATCCTATGAGAATAACCCATGCAATATTATAGTTAAATTCTGAAATAGCACAAGGATAAAATACTACAAGGAACAAGGGGAAAAATTTACATATAGCAGCGCCACAATTAAAATCATGCAAAACCTAGCTTTGGTGACATTAAAAGACCACAAATCTCAGAACACTATATATCAAAGAGTAAAAGAACTGAGGTTTCAGCTGAAAATCTCATACACAGCAAAGCTAAGCATAATCCTCAATGGGAAAAAAATGATATTTAATGAATTGTCAGACTTTCAGAACATTGTTAAAAAAAAAAAAAACAAAAACAACAATGCTGAACTTAAAAATTTTGACATACAAGAGACAAAGAGAAACATAAGGTACATACCAAAGACTAATTACAAGTGTCTCAGCAACGACAAACTGTTTGCCTTTTATGTATGTAAAATGTAGAATGTATGTCTAAGATTGTTTTTGGTAAATGGGGTAGTTCATAAAAGAGTTTGGTGTAGACCTGAGCATAATATGATTTTAAAGAGTAAAACCATTTAGGAACAGCTAAAAGGGTAATTATCTTGTACAAATGAGGTGTGAAAACTGACACAGAGGATTTAGATGGGGGAGCAGGACTATTAATTCTGAAAGTCTACTCTCATTGGGAATGAATTCAAGAGGGAGGAATACATATATATCTAGAAGAGTATAAAAGTCTAAATTTAGAAAGAAACAAAATGCTAAGGTGATAGAGAGGGGGGAGAGGATAAAGGAGAGATCTTTAGAGGGGAGGTTGAGGAAATAGGTAAAAAGGGGGTATAGAAGGGTGTTTAGATTAATGGGAATGGGAGGATAAAGAAGGTATCTTTGGAGGGGGGAATAAGTCAAGTAATAGGAAGACAATTTAGTAGGTGGAAGTAGAGGATAGACGAGGGATAGGAAATAAGAGATAAACACAAACATAAAAAGAAAGATCAGGAGTAGAATTTGTTATGGAAAGTATATTTTGTGTGTATATATGTGTACATATGTATATATTTATGTGGGGGGGGCAGCTAGGTGGTGCAATGGATAGACTACCAGTGCAGGAGTAAGGAACACCTAAGTTCAAATCTCATCTCAGACACTTGACACTCACTAGCTATGTGACCTTGGGCAAGTCACAACCCCAGTTGCCTCATCCTGGTCATCCCCAGTCATCCTGATGAATATCTGGTCACTGGATTCAGACAGCTCTGAAGGAGAAGTGAGGCTGGTGACCTGCACAGTCCTCTCTCCCTCAAAACAAAGTCAGGTGCAAGTCATGTCATTATTACTCTGATGGCATGGTCTTCTTCAGCAACGAAGGAAGAACACACATATATTTATGTATCTGAGGATGAACATACACATATTTATGTATCAATCACCCATCTCTATCTATCTATCTGTCTATCTATCTATCTATCTATCTATCCATCTGTCTGTCTCTCTGTCTATCTCTCCATCCATCCATCCATCCATCCATCCATCCTTGCTTCCAACCATCCATCTTTCTATCTATCTATCTATCTATCTATCATCTATTTACCTATCTGTCTATCTACCTACCTACTTACCTATCTATCTATCTATCTATCTATCTATCTATCTATCTATCTATCTATCTATCTATCTATCCATCCATCCATCCATCTATCTATCTATCTACCTACCTACTTATCTATCTATCTATCTATCTATCTATCTATCTATCTATCTATCTATCTATCTATCCATCCATCCATCCATCCATCCATCCATCCATCTCTCTATCTATCTATCTATCAATCTACCTACCCATCCATCCAACCATCCATCTATCTATCTATCTATCCATCCTTAATTGTATCTTTCTGTGGGAGGGGAGAAGGAAGGTAGAAAAAGAATAAAGCAAAAGGTACACAGCAGAGAACAAAACAAAACTTACAAGGAAGCAAAGACCAGATGGACAGCTCTCAATAAAACACATACTATTTACTATATAAACTTTCTTGAAATGGAAATTTATCGCTTTGTATTTTGAATTATCTCTCACTTTCTTCTGTGTACATTGCATGTTTATTTTTTGATTTCTTATTTTGTATTTGCTTATATGTTTCTTTTTCTCTTCTCTATTGTATATTCAAGTCTAAAATAAAAGTAAGATAAAAGACTGAGGCCCAAGTTTTACAGGTCCTACCTCACTAAAAAACAAACAAACAAACAAACAAAACTGAATTTGTCATCTGAAAACTAGCGTTAAGTACAGAGAAACTTATCATAAGAATATTAAATTCCAAGTAGTAGTTTTTTTCACAATAACTCAAAAAAAATAGCTAGAACTAATGTGTATTCAAGCCAGAGGGTGTCTGTATGTTGAGGGACAGTACTGAGATCTGAAAAACCTAAGGTCTTGGAAATTTGAGTGTAACAGATTAAATATAAAACTTTCTTTGAATGGAAAATTTGGACCATGGTATTCAGACATGATATTCCACCAGATTTTAAAATTTTATAGCTATAACCATTTAAGTGTAACTGTGCTTTGTAATTTCAGTATTTATAAGTTTAGTTAGCTTGATGATCTATCATTTCTACTCTAATTTCTATATGCTTCTCACTAAAATTTTAACTAATCACAAATCCAAAACCTTGGGGCTTAATCTGACATATGCCTGCTCTTTTAAAACACCATTTGGGCATAGTTTTCTATCTAATGACTTTGCAATTTTGAGGGGAGGAAAACAGTATGTTGGGCTAACCTTTAAGCATTTCCCTCTAAGCATGCATACTCACCAAGTAAACTAGTACCTGGTGGCTGTTTGAGCTGTGAATACCAGAAAGTTAAACTAATTAACCTCCCCAAACAAAGGTTGTACCAGCTCACCAAGCTAATTATAAGTGAAGCTCTCCAGTGGAGGTGAAATGGAAAATTAATTCCACAAAATTATTTAAATGGAAAAAAATGTTTAGTAAACTTTGGAATTGGTTGCTTTTAGGAGCAGGTGGACAACATTGGTGTTTCGGTCCTGTCAATCATTTGGAAATGCCTACATCTTATGCTCACGATACTGATTAACTTTGTGATAGTCACATGAATGTCATGAGTTTTATTTCCTTACTTATTTGCTGATTCTACCTGCATTTTTCTCACATTTTTTCCTTTTCTCCAATCATATAGCTGTTACCTTGAATGAGACATAACACTTCTTACCTGGAACACCTGGCTTTTTCATCTCCAAAACGGCTTTATTGCCTTCAGTCTCTTCCCTTCCCAATCCATATCCCATAATCAGCCAAATTTATATTCCTAAAAGCAAAATTTGATTATGTCATATGAGCTCTTATAAGTCTTCAATGGTTACTAACTGCCTTGAGAATAAAATTTTAAATCCTCTCCTTGGCGCTTAAAACTCTTTTCAATTTGGCTTCTTTCTATTTTCCGTTTTAATCTAGCTCTTCTGATAGCTGTTCTTCTTAGATAATATCCCATCTCCCGTCTCTGTTTTTGTTCCTCTGGTAACCTACATCTTGAGCATATTCCTTCTTCATTTTTGCCTTGTAGAATACTCAACTTTCTTCAAAACATAGTTCAAGCTAGTTCAAGTTCTCCCTAGATGAGATCTTTCCTGATAACGTTTCTACTTCTCAAGTCATCATTAACACTTTCTCTCTCACAATTATTTAATATTATTTTTTATTTACATGTTTGTATACATATCGCAACTCTCCAAGTAATATATAAGCTCCTTGAAGGAAAGGAGTTCTTTGTTCAGTTTTATCTTTGTAATCTCAGCTTAACACTGTGCCTTTTACACGGTAGATGCTTAATAAATGCTTGCTAGATTGATTCCCCCTGCCCCCAGGACTCTTTTTCCTTAGCACCAGAGATAGGGTATCTCCCTTTGTGCAGATGCCTTGTATTAGGCAAGATTTCATCTTGAAAAAGTGATGAAGTACTAAGCTTAGGGTCATAGTCTCAATTATACATTTCTTTTCTTTGATCTCTATGCTCATTATGGAATTTAGATTCAATAGGGAGAAGGGAAGAAAAAGCTCCTCTTTTGATTCTTTTTCACCTAGTCTGCAGGGCAAGGGGTAGTATCAAATTTTTTTCCTGAGAACTGACTTCTTGAGTCTTTCAGGTTTGAGGTAGCCAGCTTACAAAGTCCCCTGTAATTAATTAATTTCATTGCTAATGATGCTATTAGATAATATGATATCTCTTTTTATGTGAATTCACTTCAATCCATAACTGACTTTCTTATGCAGTCATTTCTGGTAGGCTACCACATGACCCAAAACTTTCAGACTATCCCAATTGGTACGGACCAACTGTTATTGGACCAACACTCCTCCCGCTAACTTATTGAATATGAACTTGTACTTATATAACTACCTCTCCCTTATTCTCTTATTCTGATGGCAAATATTTCAATTCAGGTGTATGGGTTTGCATATACTACAAGACTGTGCTCTATGTCTCCATGTTAGCTTAACTCTGCTAAACCTTGGTAAAGATGTGATTATTACTACTCCCCCAGGTGAAACTGTGCTGGAATACTGACCTTTCCATTTCTATGTCAGATGTTGGCAATATGAGAGCCCTGCCTTCCGTGGCAGTCTGCCAAAGCCACAAGACTCATGGTTTGGTTCAGGGCCTTGCACACAGTATTTGCTCTTTTAATGAAAATTGTTAATGTTCAAATCACTATAAAATTATATTGAGACTTATTGATTATGAAGTTTACAGTGTTCAGAGAAATGTACAGTTTAGTAACTGATTTTTAAGATCATTAGGTATTTGTATGTGCATAGTCAATGTGATAAGCAACACTGGGCAGAGTGTCAGTCTTGGAGTTAGGGAGTTTTGGGTTTAAGCCTCTTTTCTGACAGGTACAGTGTATGAGACTTGGGGTAAATCATTAATTTCTATAGGCATTAACTCCCCAGGCAACTGGGAATTATACTTGATTCCCCAAGCAACTGAGGATTATAGTGAAATAACACTTAAAAAAAGAGTTGGTAATTTACACTGATGAGGAGTTCCCTTTACAATGAAAAAATATGCATACAAAATGAACCACATAGCCTGGTATTTATTACCTACATTTCTATAATAATTGTTATGTTTCTTTTATGTAGCCTATAAGCATTCACATTTTTTCCCCTTTACAACCTGAGAAGATGAGGAGGTGACTAAGTTTTTCCAATATTAGCTGATTTAGTTATATGGAGGAAGTGTTATATACTTAACATTTTAAAGAGGCCTGCTATAAACCTTTATGCAAAGGGAATGTGATCAGTCTGCTTAATGACCACTTCAATTTTCAGTCAGTTACTGGTTGTTTTTTTTAGATGAAGAAAAAATGACATCTTAAAATTACGATCGTTCCCCTGAAATTTAAATGTGGCAATAAAATGAGCAATTAGCTATATATGGAGATCTCGAAGTTTCTTTCCAACTTTAAACCAATCCTCTTAATAAATAAATGCCCTTCTCCTGGTGTGGCTGATTGAAAAACCAAACAAAAGATGAATCTATGCCAAGGGCTTGGAGATTTCCATTCCACAAGAAGGGAGTGGTGAAATCTGAAAAAATGAAGAAGTATGATGTGTTTTTACTGCCCTCAAGAAGTTTATAGTCTTGCTGAGGAGATATTTAACAATTGGAGATTAAGATGAGGCAACAAATAATAGATTACTAAAATGCAAGGCCCCGGCAATATGTACTGTCAAGATACAGTTTTTCTAAAATACTTAAAACAAGGATCCAGTTCTGTCACAATCTTACCACAAGGTTTCCTGTTTGAAAAAAAAAATGAAAAAAATTAATAAGCACTTACTATTTATCCTTGTATGCACATAGCTGTTTGCATATTGTCTCCTCCAGTAGACAGAGGAGGGACTATTTTTGCCCTTCTTTACATCACCAACACTTAGCACAGTATCTGCCACAGTCCTTTGTAAATGTCTGCTGACTTTATTTTACTCACTCTATACCAAACACTGGTCTATTATTTAGCTATTATAAAGACAACAAAAAACACTGAGGCATTTATTACTCTTAATAAGATCACAGTTTAATTAGCAGTGGCAGCACATGTAAATATGTTCAGTTTCAGGGCAAATGACAAGGCATAGGGATGCTTAGTGGACATTTAGGTGACAGCTTCTAAATATCTGGAAGTCATAGAAGTAGGGTGAATAAAAAAGCCTATAGAGCATCAAAACTGAGGGGCAGGATAGGATAGGCAGGATAGGTCCTTCATTTCACCAGAAGGATGGTTCTTGGTAACTACCAGCTTGTCCAAGTGGTGTGAGCTACTACCTGATGGCCCAGGGTTTCTGCTCACCCTGAATGCTAGGTAAGTGGGGGAAGGGAAGAAAAAGAAGAAAGGACATTCTCACTGTTAACTCTTTCTGCTGTTAATAAATATTGTTAGTTTTAACTCTATTCAATTTCATATTATTACATTTGGCTTGTTGTTCAAGCCTAGTACAGTATTATAAATGAAATCCTCCAACTTACTTATCAGATAAGTTGTAGTCTATTTAACAAACATTTGCTAAGCGGCTGGTTTATGCCAGGTACCTTACTGGGGGCTAGAAACTCAAAAATAAAAATGAAACAGATGATACTGCTGAAACTCAGTTCATGTAACAAAGGACTCTGGAACACAAACCAGAGTCCTTTGTTACATGAAGACAGTCATTCACAGCAAAGATAATGAATGAATAACTTCTTTGCTCATCATGCAACACTCTTGACCATATCCCAATGTAAACTATGTCACCAACTAATAAGCTGATAAGTGCAAGGCCCTACTCAGGTGCCTGGATCTATCAGTCCTCTATATTTGCTCATAAGCTATGTACATTGTACTTTCTATGTATCCATAGCCATGTTGCAATCACTCTATTTATCTATCATTTTGCCAAGGAATCACAATTTTCTGAAGTACAAGGCTGACTCTCAGATATGGTAATATTTGTGATGTTCATATACTTTCACTTACTTGTACTACTGCAACAGCCAACAGAATGAAATATGGCAGATGGCTTCCCCTCAGACTAAAAGAGACATCACTCAATTTCTATGTCCTCCCAGGTTGATAGTTTTCTCAGCATTGAGAGCTCAATAAATATTAAACAATCTTGACAGTATTGATAATATTTAACTACATCCAGCAAATCACTTAGTATCTGCCCATATCCTGAATGTAGTTGGAATGAGAGAATGAAAAGGAGATTTAAGACCATACCCAATGTAGAAGGTCAGGCACAGGCTCCATTTCTTCCACATAGAGCTATAAGTTCCTAATCTTTGCAAAAGAAATGACTGAAATATCCTCTGTCTATAGAAAATACATGAAGAACTAACTCTATTATCTAATTTAAAAAGTCTTCTTTTAATATTTTTTGAGATTTACAACAAAAATTATTTTAAACAATTGTCTAAAATGAAGTCAATTTTTCCATTTTTCTATGTAGGTATAGATAGTTTTACACATTTAGGAGTAATTTCATTGTTCTTATTGTGCTATTTTTATTTTTGGAAAGGAAGAATTTAGAAAAAGAATGAAAATAAATCATAAGGAAACCATTGTAGTATTCAATATTCCAAAAATGCAGGACATATAGTTAAATAAATTCAAGTTGTGCAGATGGTTGTTTCATCTTCTAGTCAACTGAGTCACATTTGACTAAGTATTAAATTAAAAATGTGTTCCTTGTTTTTACCTGTGCTATATATCCAACTGTTTCCACAAATTTTGTGTGAGTTGTATGAACCTATTACTTCCGCAGTACTTTACTTTTCTTCTCTATTTACTGAATCTTACCTGCTTACATATGAAAAGATCTGACCCCATGAATTTTCTTCAGTATTCTGCTGAAGTTGTGAGGAATTTTCTTCCTTTGACTAGATTTTATGACTATATATATTTTTAAAGTTTATGCTAAGCATTTTTCTCCTGCAAAAAATGTCTGAGCATTGTTTGTGAATTCTATCAATCTGTCATTGTGGTAGAAGAAAAAAATATTTACTTTTAAACAAACAAGAAAAGTTTCAAATGTGTAAATAATATAAGCATGGATGAGGGGATGTGTGACAATTGTACATCAATACAGAAACTTGACACTGCTCTCATCCTAAGTATTGTAATGAAAAGAAGCACAAAAATTGCTTCCCAAATAGAAAGGAGAGGTATATAAAGCTTAAAGCTGAATATCTGAGGGCTTCGGGATTTTGTTCAGACTTCTGCTATTAATAGTCTGATTATTTTTGACTTAGTTAAATGAGAAGGCACATTAACAATTTATAATTTCATAACTATTTCCATTATTTCTTTGCTTCAGATGAAGGCAGAGTTTTACTCCAGCAAGGTGTGATAGAGTCTTTAGAGTAGCTTGAGTAGTGCACATAAGCGCTTCACACACCTCCCAGAGACAACTATTATCTTTCTCTAAGTAGAGAAGCAGATTTTCCTCTTGGGACCTATTATTGGTAGTTTTCAACTCTAATAATCCACTTACTTATGTATAAGATTAGAAGAAAAAAGAATTTGCATTGAAAAGGGAAAAGAAAAAAAACCTTTATGAAAGGACCTCAATCAAGGCTAGAACTCCTGGATCAGGAACAAGATCATTCTTTCTGTAACTTGGTGATGAACTGAATTGCTTTCTGTGTTCACAGTAGCTTCATTACTCCTGGTTTACAAGTTCTAGTAACTTAATGTTTGGGATTGTTTTGTCTTTTATCATAAACCACTGAACAGCATTTCATTTAGACTTTGCAAGAAGCTGACAAAAATAAATCAAATTGGAAAGCTAGAAAATATAGATTGATCAGTGCATTAAAGTGTGTTCAGATCATGAGCTTAAAAGTATTTACTCTGCCCAGATTCACAAAAAATTCTAGGGAACTAGAAACTACAGAGCTTCAAGGGCTGTTTCCAAATAACTTTAAAGGTAATGAAGGTAGCCCATGATTTCACTAATTCTTGAGATGACCTTGTCTTGGGAAGTCTCCTTGAGGCAAAGTCATTATAATTTTAATTCCCATTTTTCTGTCTTGTCAGATGGATCTATGAAATTCATTGCTTAACCCAAGTTCCTCACTTAAATGTTTTAAATGTGCCAAATGTTCAAGTGTAACCAAAAAAAATACACATCTGGTCATTTTGCATGTTATTTATAGCCTTTCTGATAGAACTGTAATTGATTCAGAAATGTAATTTACAGCTCGGCACCTCCGTTTTAAAGCTTCATTTTAGTGACATCCACCAAGAGAGTAATCTCACTTTTGTGGTGAAGCAGAGATAATAATTGTGTAGAATTTTTTATTATATCTTCATGCCTTTGCATGAAGTTTTTACTTCTCCTTGTCCTTCATTTGTGAAGTGGGTGATATTCATGTCAGCCACACTCTTTTAATTTCACATGATGATTTATGGACACATAAAAGGAGCATAAAGTTGATCAACAAGCCTGGGGGCAATAATGAATGGCAAAGCAACGATTCTGTTGCCCTCTTTTTAAATTGAGATTCCTTAAGATGAAACTTTCCAGTTTAAGTCGTTAATTGTTCTTTTCTATGAAGTTGTGCTTGGTATTTAGTGTCATTTTGGAAACACAGTTAAAAATTGAATTATCCTTCCTTATCCAATGAGAGTGATAAAAATAATCTTTTCTTTCTTTTGTTTCAGCTCAAATATAGGATGATAAAGCTCAAGAGAACCCCACAGTGTCCCTTTATTGCTCCTGGGGGCCAATGAAATGTTTCTTCTATCAGTAAATCATAACCTGAAAGTAAGAATGTTCTGAATTTTTGGCTTTCACTCAGTTTGATACTCAACTGTGTTTTCCAAAGTATTCTAATTAACATAATTCAAACAGAGATTTTAGGGAAAAAAGCAAATAAATAAGAGACTCTTTATTACCATCTTACCCATTTATTGAAGATTTGTGCCAGAGGATTCTTAGGGCTTTTTAAGGATCTTAAAGCTCAGCCAGACATTTAAATGTTAGATTCCATTTATTCTTTGATTATAAGTTGTAGTCCTGTCTGTGCACCAGACTAAAAATGTATATGAACAATCTTGTAAAAAAACTATTCTCCTCTGTATTTAATTATGGTCTCTATTATTTTCCTGTCTCTGTTTTTGCACAAATGTGAAATAACAATCATATATCTGCCTCAGTTCTGAACTGTGTATGTTTGTGACCATGGTCCTCCCTTTCAAATTGACTCAATTCTATTGCATTCAAAGAGCCATGGACAGTAATACAATCTGCCTTCTAAAAACAACACAGTGAGCTCTTGAGTCTTGAATTGCCTGATCTGATCTCAGGCTAATGAATTGAATTTTACTCTTCAACCTGGTTCTTATTTTAGCTTCCTGATTTCTGAGTGATTGATATAATTTCATATTTCACACATGTAAACAAAGGGGTTATATGGGGCAGCTAGGTGGCACAGTGGATAGAGTGCCTGGGCTCGAATCAAGAAGACCCATCTTGAGTTAAAATCTGGTCTCAGATATTTACTACTTTATAACCCTGGGCAAATCACTTGATTCTGTTTGCCTCATTTTCCTCATCTGTCAAATGAGAAAGAAATGGCAAACCACACCAGTATCTTTGCCAAGAAAACCCCAAATGGATATATTTAGAGTGAAAATAAGTAAATATATATATATAGTCAAATATATTACAAGTTTTTTTGCCTATCTACATAGTGTACATAAAGCAGAAAATAAATACTCTAGCACTGGGCAATAGATTTACTGAAGCAAATGGATTTTTGGTTACCATTTTTAAAAAGGAAGTAATAGCTTTTTTGTTTTAGTTAGAAGTTACTTTATTCTTACATTTCCCTGAAGTGAATCATCATTAAATGGTCTTATTAGCATTTAAAAAGAAAAACAAAACAACACGCAGCTCTTGTTGCCTTCCTATTTGGGGAAGTTTTAGAAGAGATAGCGTATTAAGTTTATCTGTGAAGATCTTGGCTGAAAGGATCTGCCAAAGGGCCCTAGTCCTACCTAAGAAACTATCATGAAACTGGAAAGACCTGAACCCTTTAAGTCTTGTTCTTAGCTTTCCTATTGTTTCACAGAATGTTATTGTTGTGAACCATTCACAAAGTGAGCCTTATTAGACAAGTTTAGTCATAAACTGTTAAGGAAATTCTCTACCTTATACTGTATCACCTCAAGGCAAATATATGAAAAGAGAATTTAATCTGCTCTGACAGAATGTATTGAATGATTACTGGATATCCATCTCTTCTTGTATGAGAGTGCATGCTTTCTCTTTAGGGAGGAAAATGTGTATACTATATGTGGTTGCCTGATTAAAACAATTTTCTTTGACATGTTTTTTTTGAATGGAAAAGACTCCTTATTCAAACAAGTGGCAAAATATTAGACTGTAGCAACTGAAAAGGATTGTTTATCAGTTGAGGTGTCTAACCTGTACCATCTCCACTCCCTTTCTTCCTCTGTGGATGTATTGGTGTCAAGTCCAGTCCCTTATTTTCTACTTTGAGTGTCATTAATATTTTAGGGAATAAAATAATGGATTACATTTTGGGGGAGGGCTCAAGTTGGAATGGTAAGAATGCTTCTGAATACTTCATGACCAATTCACTACAAAATAACTATGTAAAAATATACGGGAGACAACTTGTTATCCATTGTGATATGACACATCATTTTGTACCATTTGTTCAAAATGTTCTCTTTGTTGGAAGTGAAAAATAAACAAGGAATTACTGCACAAAAAAAAAGAAAAGAAAACCTCAAATGTGGTCACAAATACTTGGATACAATTGAAAGTGACTGAACTATACAAAGAGAAACAGGCATTTTACATGATAGAAACTCAATGCTTCACAGATTACAGAATGTTAGGACTCCAGGAAGGATCTTAGAATCTAATCTTACTCCCTTCTCTTCTTCATCTCATACATGAATAAACTGAGATAAAAGAATGGAAATACATGGCAGCACTGAAATATGAACTCAGGTTTATTTTTATTCCAAACTCTGTCCTATATTTATTAAACTATATAAGACTACTCCCTCAAGGATGTGAAATTATCCATAAAGTCACTTTAATTTAATATTTCTTGGTCAATTCTTTACATTTTGCCAAAGAGTTTTATCTTCTCTAGTCAAACAAATATGGGAATGAACATGGAGTTCACAATGTCTGATACTACATTTTTTCCCCAATAACATCCTTAGAAAAAGAAAGAAAACAGTTTTTATTTGGAAATACAAATGGTTAGAATGCTCTATTTAAGATTTTTCTTCTTTTTTTCCCACTGTCTACCATCTGGTGTTCTTCTTCTGAAATCTATATTAAAAATAAAACAAAACGAGACATCATGGAGCCACAGAGGGATTTCATGTTTAATTCACAAACTGGATGGAATCTTCTAACAGTCTCTCACAACACAATGGACTATGAAATCCTTTAGATGATTTCTCATATCTTGTGTGCTTCTCAGTGAGAAACTCACCTTCTGTAAGAAGTCTCAATATTACTTAACGCTTGTTCCTTCCCTCTGAGAATATGTCTAATTTTCCTGTATATAGCAGACTTGTGCATAGCTGTCTGTATGTTGTCTCTGCAATCAGCCTGTGATCTCCTTGAAAGCAAGGATAGGATACACTTTTGCCTTTCTTTGTAGCCCCTACTGCTGAGCACATTGCTGGCATGTAGTTGGTGCTTAATAAATGCTTATTGATTTAATTCATTGTCCCCATCTGGAAAATATCAAAACTTTACTGTGACACTGCCCAGTGAGTTGTTATCGACTCTTTGCAGGCACATAAATCCCAAAGCTCTAGAAACAAAATTTATTTAGAGAGAGAGAAAAAGAACTTTTTTTACAAAGAGTCAGTTTCCTCACCCTTCCCCTTGGCTATTATGTAGTTGGGTGTACAGCAGCTACATTTGAGCATTGTGGACCAGGCTGATGGCATGTAGAGCATACAGCAGGGTTGGCTACCAACCCCTCAGCCTACGGGCCCTTCACCAAGCTGGCCTTTTGGTCTCATGCAGATGGTAGATGTGTTGCCCCAGTGAAAGGTCAACTCCAAGGAAAGACACAGAGAGAAAAGTTTGCAAGATGAATTGTGCTGCTGTTCCAGGAAATGGATGAAGGATCGAAGACCAGGGAGCAAAAAGAGCAGGAGAAACAGCAGCAGAAGGAAAAGAAGCAGCAAACTCTGCTCACACCCAAAGGGGTCTTCTGGGAAGGCCCCATGAATCAATAAATTAAACCCTCTCCTTCAAAATAAAAAAAAAATAGAGAAAATATTGACATGTTGCCAATGAACAGCCTAGTCACTTACCTCCATGCACTCTGTAGGCTCTCATTGGAAGTTCTCACCAGTCATTTTTCAATGGATTCTGTGTACTTCAGGTCTGCATTCCAACTATTGCTCTCCAGGTGTCCATACTTCTGAAGTTCACTGAAGCCCCACAAGGTGGGAGGATCAATCATATTTATTTACCAGAAGCTTCTCTTGGTTTCAGGCTATCCCTAGTAATAGAAATGAGTGGATGTTTATTTAAGGGAACAGCTGTATTGAGTCTCATAGGAAGCCTGGTCCTTCCACTGTAGTTCCACATTGCAGATATCTACCACTATAACAGTTACACCAACAATAGCTAACACAATTCTTCATTTAATAATGATAGCTAACATTTAAGTGCTTAGTATTTTCCAGGTACTGTGTCAATGTGCTTTACAATTATTATCTCATTTGATCCTTACTACAACCTAGGAAGGTAGGTGCTACTGTTTTCCTCATTTTATAGATGAGAAAGCTGAGGTAAACAAAAGTGAAGTGACTTGCTCAGAGACATTCTGGTTGTGTTTGTCCTTTGTTTTCAAACAGGAACATGACATCAGGATAATAATGCCATGACTTGCAGCTGATTTTGATTTGAGTGAGGGAGGGCTGTGCAAGGTCGCCAGTCTCATGTTCTCCTCCAGATCCATCTGGATCCAGTGGCCAGATGTTCATCATGAAGAGTGGAGATGACCCAGGATGCAATGGGAGACCCTGGACCTTTTGGGCTAAGGCCTTTTTAGATTCTTATTTTGAGTGAGGTAATGCCCATTCAGTGACCTCCTTAAGAAATGAGTCAAGAGATGACCCTTTTAATTAGAAAAAAAAAAAGAAAAAATCAAAAAATCAAGAGGGAAGACCCTTAGGATTGCTTTTCCAAAGAGAAACAGTTACCATTGACATTCACTCTAAGCCCAGAGGGCCCAAAATACAGCCATTAAGTGGAACTTGGGCAGGGACCTATTGTGGTCAGATCTATGAGCTTCAAAGTGAACTGGGCTTAAGGTTTCGTGAAAGAAATAGATGGGGAGGGGAGGGAAGGGAAGAAGGAAGGAAGGGAGAAAGAATGGAAGGAAAGAAGGAAGGAAAAGAAACAAGTCTAGCCAGTAAACTCTAAATTTACTGGGCAGCTTCTGGCCATCAAAATAGAAAGTGTCTGAGGTAAGATTTAAACTCAGAGCTTCCCGACTCCAGACCTGTACCACCTAACTTTTTCAATTTGAAATTATTTTAAATAGATTCCTATGATCGACAGTGATGGATGATTGTGATTCTGCATGTAATTTGTAGCATCTGAAATCTACAGGTTTTGAAATGACATAAAGACATCTGGTCTTCGTGATATTTTGATAACAATATTAATATATGGTATAGATCAAAGGGAATGCCCTAAACAGAATATAACTGAATTTTAGTAGTTCATTTGACAAAATCTCTCATTCATTCATTTAATGACTATTCTTGAAAGCACATATTGATTCAGGTCACTGTTAAAGTGTTAAAAGATAGACAAAACTTACATTATGCATGATTCTTACCCTTAAGGCAGCTGGTTGCCAAGTAGATGAACTGCTGGTTCTCGGGGTAGGAAGACCAGAGTTCAGATCCAGCCTCAGATACTACCTGCATGACCATGGGAAAGTTAATTAGCTTCCATTTACTTTCATTTCCTGAACTGTAAAATGAGGAAAATAAAAACACCTAATTTGCAGGATTGCTGTGAGGATGAAATGAGATAATATTTATAAAAGGCTCCTAGAACAGTGCCTGGCATACAGTAGGTTCTATATAAATCCTTACACCTTCCCTCAGTCTCTCCTCATGGAACTTATAGTTTGCAAGGAATATGACATCGCTAGATAGCTATAATATAAAATAGTAAATACCAAGGGTATGTAATAAGTTTTTTTTTAAAAAAACCCTGTGTGAGTTCTAATGTCATTAATGATAAGTTGATCAGACAACATTTGATAATGAAGTTTAACTAATTTATTTAAAAGATGACTACAAACCAGACAGGAGATGACATATGGGGAGAATACTTTAGGTAAAGGAAATAAATTGAGCAAAGGTAGACAGAAGAGAGTAAGGCATATTTGAAGGAGCAGTGAACAGTAGAATTGGTCTAGTATGTACACACATAAAAGAAAGTGAGGTATGATATGACTGGAAAGGGAAGATAGTGGAAGACTGGGGAAAATTTTAAATTCCTGTAAAAGGAATCCAAACTTTATTTGGTAGGCACCAGGGAGCTACTAAATATTATTGAGGAATATGAATATGCCTATGTAAGTTTAGCAATATGAAGAATGAACTGAAGTAGGGATAGAGTAGATAAAATTTGTTAGAAGGCTATTGTTAAGGTGCATGTAGGTGTAGTGAGGCTATACTAGGGTAGTAAAAATAGGAAAAGAGAATATTGATTTTGACAAGCTAGATCACTGGACTGAATGTAGCAAAATTAAATTTAACAGGGTTAATATAAAATCCTAGGCTAATACTTTCCAGATAAACTCTACAAATATAGAATGAACAAGACATAGCCAATCACTGGTTCATCTCTAAGTACATAATCATTTTAGTGTACTCCAAGCACAATTTAAGTCAATTGTGACATGTTAGCCATGAAATTCATCCAATATTTGGTACTTTAATAGAAACAGAGAATTCAAATCAGAGGAAAAGTTATAGTGTGTACGTGTATACTGGTCTGTGCACCTTATACCATGCACTGTTCCAATCATATCTGAAGTACTATATTAGGTTCTTGGTGTTATATTTTAGGGAGGATGTAGGTAAATAAAAGCCTATCTAGAAAAGATCCAGCATGTAATATCTTTTTCAGTAGAATAAAACTTGGCCCCTTCCAAGCTTTCTAATCTTCTTATATATTACTCTCCTCCACATCGTTTATAAGCCACATGCACTGGCCTACTTCTTCCTTGCAATCAGCATCCTATCTGACAGCTATTATATATTATCATCTGTCCCCCTTGCAAAGCAAAAAAACAAAAACAAAAACAAACAAAAAAAAAAAAAACCATCTTCCTCTGCCTCTTTGTTCCTCTGTTTTTTTCAAGATTCTGCTCAAATTTCACCTTATGAAAGTCTTAGTCTTCTCCCGTTTACCTCCTTCCTTCTCTCCTTGCTAGTGAATTGCCTCAGAGATGGAATTCCATTTATTCTGCTTTGCAGTTGTTACTTACATGTTTTCTTCCTGTGGCTTCTTCACATTATCTTCGATTTTTTTCATTCTTTTGGTTCTGTTTTGTGATTTCTTGGTTTCTCAGAAAGTCATTAGCCTCCATCTGTTCCATTCTAATTTTGAGAGAACTATTTTCTTCAGTGAGCTTTTGAACCTCTTTTTCCATTTGGCTAATTCTGCTTTTGAAAGCATTCTTGTCCTCATTGGCTTTTTGAACCTCTTTTGCCAATTGACTTAGCCTATTTTTCAAGGTGTTATTTTCTTCAGCATTTTTTTTTTGGGTCTCCTTTAGCAAAGTATTGACCCGTTTTTCATGCTTTTCTTGCATCTCTCTCATTTCTCTTCCCAGTTTTTCCTCCACCTGTCTAACCTGATTTTCAAAATCCTTTCTGAGCTCTTCCATGGCCTGAGCCCATTGGATATCTATTTTGGATGTTTGGGATACAGAGGCCTTGACTTCTATGTCTTTCCCTGATGGTAAGCATTGTTCCTCTTCATCAGAAATGAAAGGAGGAAGAAACATCTGTTTACCAAGAAAGTAGCCTTCTATGGTCTTATTTGTTTTCCCTTTTTCTGGGCATTTTCCCAGCCAGTTACTTGACTTCTGAGATTCTTCTCCACCCCTTCCTCACCAGTGTTTGGGGTCTGAGATTCAAATTCTGCTCCCCAGCCTCAGGGCTTTCAGTGGGGGGAGGGGCTGCTATTCAGTGAGAGATTAAGTTCAGGTTCCAGGTGGGGCCAGGGCCACCTCCCAGGCTCAATTCCCTCAGAGGGTTTATGTGGAGATCTTCAGTAATGACCCTGAGCTCCCGTCTGCTCCTGGATCCCCTGGCCGCTGCCTCCCCTGCCACTTTCTCCCAAGGGGGCCCGAGCCACAAAGACACCCCGCTCCCCTCTCGGCCAGTTCAGAAGTCTCTCTCACTGACCTGCAGTGCCTATCGGTGGAGGGATGCTTGTGGCCACGGGAGATTCCGTCCCTGAAGCGTGCTCAGATCTGCTCCTCTGGGGCCACGTGGCCAGGGCAGGGACTCTGCTCCATGTCCGGTTTTTCAGGGCTCTCTGGAACAGAAATCTCCTCCACTCTGCTGCTGTGAGGCTTCCACTGCTCCAGAACCCGTTGGGAGTTCTTTCCATAGGTAATTTATGGGCTGTGAGTTCAGAGCTAGCATATGTGAGTCTTTCTACTCTGCCATCTTGGCTCCTCCCTCCCTTCCTGTGGCTTCTTGAGGGCAAAGGTTATGTTTTTTCACCTTTCTTTGTATCCCAAACACTCAGCATAATGCCTGGGCCATGGTAAGCACTTAATAAATGTTTGTTGACTAACTAAACATAGGTTGTATCTCTCTTTTGTATAAATATATTCCTAGCTCCAAGCAAAGTATCTGGCACATAACAAGGACCTGACAGATAATATGTATTTTTAAACTGATAATATAAAATTTGATGATAGTAAATGTAGACATATTTGGATTCCAGAAACTGAATTTAAAAGTGTGTGTGTGTGTGTGTGTGTGTGTGTGCATCCTTTGTTGCCAAAGAAGAAGACCATGCCATGAGAGAAATGATGACATGACTTGCACTTGACTTTGAGTGAGGGAGGGCTGTGCAGATCAGTAGCCTCACTTCTTCTCCAGAGCTATCTGAATCCAGTGACCAGATACTCATCACAATGATTGGAGATGATCCAGGATGAGGCAATTGGGTTTGAGTGACTTGCTCAAGGATACAACTAGTGAGTGTCAAGTGTCTGAGGTGAGATTTGAACTCAGGTCCTCCTGACTCCTGCTCTATCCACTGCTCTACCTAGCTGCCCCGACTTTAAAAGTCCAGCATAAAGAAGATATCATTAGATTGCAGCTTCTGTGGAAAAGATTAAGGTGTTTTGGTGCCTTACAAGTTCAATATGAATCAATAGTCTGATACGGAGTCTCCGAAAATATGATTTTGAGCTGGAATAAGAAGAACTTAACTTCTTGAAATAAGGAGGAGGTATTTCCAATACATGATGCAGTGGCCAGGCAACATTTGGAGGATTGTATTCTGGGTTCTAGGGCAGCTAGGTGCTACAGTGTATAGAGTGCTATGCTTGGCATCAGGAAGACTCCTCTTTCAGAGTTCAAATCTGGCCTCAGATCCTTATCAGCTGTGTGATCCTGGGAAAGTCATTTAACCCTCTTTGCCTTAGTATCTTCATTTGTCAAATGAGCTGGAAAAGGAAATGGCAAATAACTGACATCTTTGCCAAGGAAACTAAATGGGATCACAAAAAGTCAGACTACTGAAAAACAGTTGAGTGACACCAACAACTCTAGGTTCCACAGTTCAAGGAGATGTTGATAATTTGGAGAAAACTAGAATGGTGAAATGCCTTGAAAATTTTCCATATGAGGCTCATATAACTTAGCCTGGAGAACTGGCCAAGAGACCAGCAGACTTAGAGAAGATATGCTAGCTTCTTCAAGTACATGAATAGCTAACCCATAGAAGTTGGATTAAAATTGTTCTATTTAGTATCCAAGAATAAAATGGAATAATACAAACAGGATGCAAAGAAGCAAATTTTGATGCAGTTTAAAGGAAAACTTTCACACAATTAAACCTATCTGGAAGTAGAATTGGATACCAGTGCCCCTGCTTCTTGTGCCTCAACCCCTTGCCCCCAGTAGCAATCTTCAAATAAAGTCGGTGATTGTCAAACATTGAGATTTATTCAGTCAGTTTTGCAAAATTCAGTTTTACATTCCTTTGTCATCTCTTGAACTTACAACAGACAGCAACTTTGTCCAACAACTTTTCCTGATGTCCAAAAATGACAAACTAGAAAAGACAAAAAAGAATAACACCACGCTCGTAGCCATCTCCATTTAAATTATGCCCCTTGTTCCTAATTTGTATTCTGAGAGTCAGAGGTATGTATATGTGTGATGGGTAGAATGAGACAGAAGGAGAAACTCACATTTGGATATGTTGTCCTATGTTTAATGTGGCTTCAATTTCTTAAATAGACTTCCAGCAAAAAACAAACAGATTGACCCGCTGTCTCTCTCCTTTCTGAACCTTAATTAGCAAATATTTGTCCTTAGCAAGAAAGAACTGAGCAACCCCTGGGGCTTAAACAAGTCATAATCTACATCAAAAGAAAACAGTAATTTCTTCTTCGAAAGCACATGGGATTATCATTATTTGATTGGGTTGTCAAGGGCTCACCTGAATCATTGGCTACCCACTAAATCCACAGCGTTTCTCAGCTAAACCAAAAAGTCAAACTCCCTTTCTTTACTTTGCAAAGAGTCACTTCAAGAACAGTCAATATGAATTTAGCTGACATGACAAGACTGTGGAGTAAGCCCATTTAGGATCCTTGATGCCAATGAACTCTCCTCTTCAATTTCCCTTTACTTTGTGCCCTTGACTGGCTTTTCAAAAGTTTGTCCTTGTTCTTTCTGTCTCTCTTTCACTTCCTTCCCCTCCTCCCCCATTCCAGTGTTTTTATTGTCTGTCCTGGAGTGAGAGGTCTTATCTTCCATAGTCAGAGTCAGCATTAAATTTTGGGTGTTTAATAATACTGATTAATTTCCCTGTAATGTTTCAATATTCATTAGTAATGAATTTTTATAAGTTTTGATCTTTGAAGCCCTTTTCATAGGGAAGAGAGAGTCCATTCTTAATCAGATAGTCTGAATTTGAATCAACCTTGTCAGTCTGGAATTGGAGGACATTAGATGACATTTAAGGACTTAAGAGGTCAAAAATAGAACTTTCCTACTGCTTTCATGTATTAATGATCTGTTTATAGTTGCTTTCACATGCCAAGTGGTCAAAGTCCCCGAAAGATACAAACAAATAGCTTAAGAAATAAATTGAATAAATTAAAGTCCTATCATAAAATGTAGTTTGAATATCTTATTTTAGATGTTATTGCCCAATGTGTCAAACCTTCAAACATATGATTCTATTGATATGGGTGCTTCTTCTATCAACGAAGACCATAGTGCCCCTATCAATGAATAGGTGATCTTCATGTCTCCATGACTGAGACATGCATCACTACAAAATCAGCCTGATAATGTGCTGCTCCAGACTTACCTAGTCTGAACTTTGAGAATAGAAACAGTACATCATCAGACCAGTACTTAAAGCTTTCCTGGTTTATTTGACCTTGTGAGTATTGTCCATAGTATCTTCTTGATCCTGATTTATAAATGTCTATGTCTATGCCTATCTGTAGCCACCACCCTAGACATACTGTCAAAATTGTTTTCTGAAATTTAATTCTAATTGAAATTCATGCTAATGAATTTGATGCTATTGAACTTAGCATCTTTCCCCTTAAAATGACTCTTCCCTTTGAAGAAATTTTTCTTAGAAATTTTGAAGAAAATTCTTTATGGTAATGGCTTCACTATTAACTTAGTCACTTGGTCTTTGATTTTTCTCTCTCTTCAATTACCAGTTTATGTCAATTCCATATCAAGGGTATCTCTAAAATCCATCTTCTTTTAATTCCCACTGCCACCATCATAGGGCAGGAACTTATTTCTACCCCAAAATGCTATTGCATTGCATAATAATGGATTTCCCTAGCTCTAATCTCTTCCCCTTGTGATCTACCTATCACACGTTATCCAGATACATCTTCCTTTTACCTAATCAGGTCAGTCCATTGCATAAAACTTTTCAATGCCTTCCTATTGCCTAGACAATAGTCAAAACTTTAGTATGATATATGAGGTCTTCCATAGCAGTATGGTATGGTGGAGAAAGTTGTCATTCATCCTTGATTTTTGAAGAGGAACAATGACATCATTGACTTGAATAAGAATTGGATTTATGTGGGTCAGAGCTGTACAAATTCATCAACCTCATTCTCTTTCCAGAGTCATTGAAGTTCAGTGGCAAGGTGAAAGTCAAGAAGACTGAAGATGGCCTAGGATATAGTAGATAATCTTGTTGTCTTCTATGTCTGACTAAGCTCTAAGCCCTCCTCCATAGCACCTGCTTCAGCTACCTTCATGACCATTGGAACCAAGTATTCTTATCTCCCCATTCCACTGAGGAAAGTCTTCACATGCTTGAATAGACACCCCCCCCTCCCCATCACCATCAGGTTTGTGGCTTATTGATTACATTCAACCTGGTTTAGCATGTCTGCCAAGATGGTTTGAGTGGGGGGTGGGGGGGTGGCTTGTGAAGGCTACAGCTTCTTGAAGCCACAGGTAAGAGTCATTCTCCAACTGTAGTGAGAAAAGCACTGAACCGGATACAGAGGACTTGAATTTGTAACCTAGCTCTCCTGTTCACTAGCTGTGCAACATTTGGCAAGTACGTTAATCTGTTTGAAACTCATTTTTCCTACCTGTAAACTAGGGTATCGAGTTAGGTGACCTCTAAGGTCCCTTCTAGTTCTAAAGTTGCACCCAAATATTCCAATCTTATCTCTCACTACTACTTTCCACAAATATCATACTCTAGGCCAATTCAGCTATTGCATTTCATAATACAGCGAATGCCTTCCATAGCAGTTGTCTATTACAGAGAACTAATGGATTCTTCTAGGTTCTCAACACAGTTTAAAAATCAATAGTGACTTTTAGATCGCAAAGAAGAAGAAACTGTGACAAACTCTTTACATCTGGATGGTTTCTTTGACCTTCTCTCTTAGCAGTTTGGTCTCAGATTATTGACTCCATTTTCACTCTAAGATGCAAAGGTTTTCATATTAATAACTGTTTCATATTGATGGTATGCACACACTTCCTTTGCAGTGCTGAATATTTGGTAAAATCTCCTCTTCAATATTGTATATTTCTGCCTCCCTCATCCTTTGACAAATTTTATATGTACTTTCCTCTTTTAATTTTTTGTTCAACTAATAAGCACCATTTGAGGGGGGAAAATGAAACCTCTGCAACACATTGCACGTATATTTTTATGCTGATGTTTTCCTTGTCAGAAAATCTAGCTCCTAGCTGTTCCCTGATCACTTACCCAAGCCCAGATACAATATAATACACTACTCAAGACATTGGACACTGTCACTGAAGACATTTCATCAAGCCGTGGTACCTATGATGATAAGCAATTGAACAGAGCAATTACCAATTTCTCCTTGTACAGGACTAGAAATCTCCAACCTTCCTGGTTCTGATCATGCTATTCTCTATGTCCTTCTTTCCAATTCAGCGTCTTAAACTTCTGTATTTCAAAACCTAGATCAGTCTCTCCTGCATGAGGAAGTCTGTTGATATTCCCAACCTGACCTTTCTTTTTCTTTCTTGAGTATTTTGCAGCACTTTAGCTATGTCTATCTTATAGCAAGGATAGATAGAAAAGATAATATGTTGGACTTGGAGTTAGGAAAATATGGGTTCAACTTCCTCAATAAATACTTTACTGGCATTGTGGTTATGGGCATCAGTCAATTTCCCAAACTCATTTCCTCTTCTATAAAATGGGAATACTAGTATTTGCATTATTTTTCTCACCAGGTCCTTGTGAGAAAATGTTCAAACTCCATGTAGTATAGAGTTTCTTAACAATTTATGTATGCCATGGTCTTCTATAGTAGTCTTTGGAAACCTCTGGATGGATCCCTTCTCAGAATCAAGTTTTTTAAATAATTGAAGGAATTGCACAATTTCTGTTAAATGTAAGTGAAAATAAATATGTATTTCATTCCACTCGAGTTCATTCTCCTCATGAAATACATTGACAGGCCCCAGGTAGGCTCCTTTGACCAATGAGAAGCTGCCATATTATGATTTTCTTATGTCAGTTATGTAAATCCAGTGATTTAATTTCATTTTTCTTATGCTTCTACCACAGTTGTAGAGTGTATGTCAAAATCTTTATGTATTCAGCATTAAACTAGGCTAACTATCTACTCTTTGTTCTCTGTTTTTGATATGTGTAAATATATACCTATATATAATACACATACATCTTGTATACATATATAATTAACTATTTACTCATCCAAGAGTTTATGTTCAATGTGAAAAAAAGTTTTCAAAAGTTTATGATTTTTTGTATGTTTTCCCCAAAATTCTTTGAAATTCACTTTGAAACCTGTCACGTAAGATTCAATTGCATATACATAAAATCTAATTAGAACTATTAGGTCTGTTAATGCTGACATCATTAGTTTTTTGACTTTTTTCTCTCATCCAAAATATTAAACCAATAAAAGGGAAAAATACTAAAGGGTAACAATACAATCTTCTATTTAAAAAAAAAGAATTTGAGTAACAAGTATTTTTTTAAGATGAACTTGTTTCTCCTACTACCTCTTCCCAATGGAGCAATTTTTTAAAGGGACAAAACATACATTACCCCAATACATATCTACATGTTCTGGAAAAATAAATTCCCACATTTGCCATGTAAAAAACATAATGTCCCTTTCTATATTTAAAACTCATCACCATTCTGTTGTGTGTTCATCCTTAGTTGCTGAAGAAAACCATGCCGTCAGAGAAATTACATGACTTGCACTTGATTTTGTTTTGAGTGAGGGAGGACTGGGCAGGTCACCAGCCTCACTTCTCCTCCAGATCCATGTGAATTCAGTGACCTGATATTCCTCAGGATGATTGGAGATGAGGCAGTTGGGGTTAAGTGACTTGTCCAAGGTCACACAGCTTATGAGTGTCAAGTGTCTGAGGTGAGATTTGAACTCAGGTCCTCCTGACTCCTGCACTGGTGCTCTATCTACTGTTCCACCTAATTGCCCAGCCATTCTGCTAGGTGATAAGTGATGTTCTCATATTCATTCTTTTTGTCTATTGTCTCTTGCTGTGTTGTAGCTTTGTGAAGCTGGTTTTTCTTTACAATGTTTTTATAATTGTGTAAATTGTTCAAGTTCTTCATACTTTATACCACATCAGTTCACAAAATTCTCCTCAATTTTCTTTGAATCTGTCAATTTCATCATTCCTTATGACACAATAATATTCAATTACATGCATATACAAGGACAACCTCTTAGTTTCTAATTTTTGTCTACTACAAAAAGAACTGCTATAAACGTTTTTCAGGAACGTGTGTCTTTTTTCCTCTTTATTTGGTATATTTGCACTTTATAGGCCTATAAAGCTGTGACAAAGGGTATACACGTGATAATATCATTTGTGAATTATTTGGGGGACAAAATAGCATTTATATTTGAAATTTACATACATACATATTTTTTCAAAGTATTTTATGTGAATTATCTAAGTTGATCCTTAGAGCATCCCCTATGATTAAAAATAGGATATACGCAATTATTTCCATTGCAAAGATGGAGGAGACTGAGACTGCGTCATTACAAGACTTACTCAAGGTCACTGGGTTAGTAAATGGTAAAATCATGACTAGCTGAATATTTAGAATAAATGTTTGTGCTTGGAAAAAGGAAATTATCTTAGGTTTATTCTCATAAATTTTAAGTCTATCTATTGGGTACACAAGGCATAACATAGTATTTATTTGATTTAATCAGAACACCCATCTCCTGGCCCTGGTGAAAAGAGTTTACAATAGCAAGACCTATGGAATCTACTTTGTTATATTAATTTGTTCTTAGTATACCAACGTCCTGGCATTATGACAAGTGCTCCCCTAGAGCTGTATCATGGCAGGGAAGTGAAGTTGGCTTAATAAAGGATATACCAGCAGAATACAAGTCTGATCTCATAAATCTCAAAGGCTTCCTGGCATGGGCCTACTGAAGAAATCTATGTGTGTGATAGGTGGACCAGTATGGCTCAATTCAGAACCGCTTACCTAAACTCTTTGTCACCAGGTGATTTTTTTGGGTTAAAATTCATAGAACCTCCATTCCCCTCCAGGTCCACATGCTTTTTAGCAAATACACATGACATTGTTGCCAAAATTGATTTATATACAAACACATGCAGAAATGTTTTATATTGAACTATAAGGCATTTGGATCACATAGTGGCTAGAGTACTGGTCCTAGAGTTAGAAATAGCTCATTTTAAATATGACTTTAGATAATAATTGTGTGACCCTGGGCAAGTCACTTAACATTTGCCTCATTTTCTTTGACCATAAAATGGAGATAATAATGCCTACCTCTCAGGGTTATTTGGGAAAGTAAAATGAAATAATATTTGTACAATGATTTGCAAAACTTAGAAGCACAATATAAATAAAGCATATGTGTATGTATGTGTATATATATAAGTACACATACATGCTACCACATACATGCAATACATATATATGTATGTGTGTACATGCATGTGTAGAAGGTAAATTGTTAACTTCAAGATATATATATATATACATATATACAGACACATTCATAAATACATGCATTCATACACACATACATAGACACACACACACCAAAGTTAACAATTTGCTTTTTAATTTTATCTTTTCTTCCAGAGGCAGACACTTTCATCTTCATCATCATCATCATCATCATCATCATCATCATCATCATCATCATCATCATTTTGTACCTTGTAAATGCACACAAAATGGAGGTGTTATAATGGAGTTGACTTGAAATCATACATCTGAGAGATGTGATAAATTACAGTAAGAATTCAGAGGCCAATTGACTTTATCAGTTATCTCATACTTTATCTCCACAGATTATATGATCCAGCTACACTAACCAACTTGTTGTTCCTTGTGCATGGTAACCTTTCTCTAAATCTTTGAAGTCTTTGTCTACCCATACATGGAACATTTTTCCTCCTCTGTGCCTCTTAGTTTTCCTGGTGTGCTTCAATGTTGAATTCTAATCCCACACTCTACAGGAAGCCTTATAGTATCCTACCTCTACCATATGCTGTCCCCTTGGAGATACCCTTCCATGCCTCGCTATTTGCATGTTGTCATGCCCCATTAGAAGAATTTGTGAGAGCAGGGATTTTTTTTTTGGCTTTTCTGTGTATATCCAATATTTAGTGCACTGCCAGGCACATAGTAGACACCCCACAAATGCTTGTTGACTGAGTTCAGTGGTTGAGTTACAGTTTGAATCATAAGACGTCAAAGCCACTCTGTATCTGCCAGACTACGAGAGAACTACCATAGTGAAGGTTTTAAGGCAGCGCTTAAAGGTAGTCCTCCTCTGCCTTTCCCATGAAGTATTGGGAGTGTTATGACATAAGCCTAAACATGAGCAGCTGGAAAGACATAAATATGAACAATGCAGTGTTTCAATGTGTCAGAAGCAAATAGATAGAAAATTATAGAGGGTAAAACTTAGACCTACATAAATCTTTACAGAACATCTGGCCTTCACACTGAAGAAACTTTCAAGTCACTTTTTATGCAATGAGAGAACACAATAAAGAAAAGATCCTTCGTAGTTCATTAGAAATGGAGATGAGGAGGTTTAATTACACTATAAAATACTTACCTATTTACACAAGTTTGGGGTCATAATTTATCCTTAAGAAATCTCATAAAAAAAAGAAATCTTGAGATCATGTGAAAGATCTGGCTCTTTCCTGCTGTCTATGTCCCCACAATGACTATCAAATTTCATCAAACGTTTCAGTTCTCTCAGGAATTTACATACAGGACACACTCTTGTGGGAACAACCCTAGATTTACCTAGGTTTACCTATGCAGACCATATATAGAATGTTGTATTAAGTTCTGGTCACAAAACTATATGAAGGATATTGTTAAACTGGAGATGTTAAATCCTGGGCCTTATTTACTTTCTTTTGCTGTTAATGATATTAAGATTTGAGGAGACAGTTGTTTCTTCTTCTTTTGTTAGAATATAGAGTATATCTTGTTCTAATCTCTTACAATTGCTTAAATGTATTTGCATTTTTCTTTTGCATTTCTTTTGACTCCTGTGTTTTCATTTCAGAGTTTATACAGGAATCATTGAAACTGCCCTATTTAATTAAATGGCTGTTTTCAACCTGCAGATTTTTATTCATTTTGCTAGGAAAGTTATCATATTTCATATTGACCACCTTCTTAATTTAACACTCTCCCCAGTGCCTAAGGGCCTCTGACTTTCTCCCTGTGCTCACCTGGGTTAAATAAATAATCCACTATGGTATTTCTCCTGGATTTTCTGATCACCATTTGGTCTTATGCTTTGCCATGATCTTTGCTAGAATAATGTGCTGCTTTCTACTTCTTTACCGTTTCTTCCAGGCTCCAGAAAAAGGTTTTAAAAGACTGAGTTGTATTAGGGTGGGAGTGAGAATGAGGAGATGAGGTAGAGAATTGAGTGTAACTCAAAACCAGTGCAAATGGGGAACGATGTGTTGAGTAAAGGTAACTGACAGAACAGGTATGAGAACTCTCAGAGTTTGTATATGACATTGGGAGCAAAGGTAACTCCAGATTATTGTGCCTGACTTTAGAAGAATTAGGTTGAGATTTATTCTGTGGCAATTTGGAGGGGGTACGTGTATGGTAATGGCAAGCAGAGACTGATGTATCCCATTTATTAATTAGGCACTGAAATTTTTGTGTTGGTTCCGATTCCTAGTGTAATGATGATACTATTAATTCGAGGCACAATGATAAGTAGTATGATGCAATGTCTCATATTTGAAATAGTAAAATTTGGACCTCTGACAGTTTCTGGTAGGAAAGATCATGCCTGGGTGGTGTTGGTGGGTAGTACAAGGGAACCAGGATTTCGAGATGTGACTCAGATTAGTGAGTGTGACTGGGTGTGTAAAATGAGGTGGGAACCAGACAAAGCATAAAGTACCTTGGGAATACTTAGTTAAGGCAAGGAACCAGACCAAACTAGGTTTCCAGCATCACTATATTACTATATTATATATATATATATATATATATATATATATACACTATATTACTTATATATATACTAATATATATTACTTATATATATATATATACTAATATATATATTAATATATACTATATTACTGTTACTAACATGGATAACTGAGGTTTACTTTTTTCCATGTCAAGGAACATCTAATAATGTGCCAGTTGAATTTTGTTTGTTTTTACAATAGCTCTTCTTCTACAATGTGTCTCCAGTTGTCCTAGAAAACCAACTACTTCTGCTGTTTTAATTTCTGAGATGGCTATGGATTTCACCAGATATCTGCAGTCCAATTGTTTATTTTGTTTAGTTCAAATGTCCTTTACAATTTGTTTATTTTATTTAGTTCAAATATCCTTTACAACCAATACTATTCATTTCATATGAATAAGTGATATGTACTGACTAGCTAAAAAGAAATAAAATACTTAGAAACTTGATTCCTTTGAGGAGTGAATCTGGCAAAAGGTGAATGAAAACTTAAGGCCAGGAAAGAAAAATGGATGGGAGTAAACCATTGTGATTGAGTCCATTTTTAATATTATGTAGGTCCCTTTCAGTATGGACAAAGATGAATTGGGTATCAACTCAAACCTGAGTTTAACCTTCTGTGGAAAAGTGCAATGATGACAAAATGAAAATGTGATTTTAGCTTACATTTCAAAATTCTTTAACTTAAGCAATTCTTCTTTATCTTTGGATGATGAATTTCAACTTACAAAAATGACTGACTGAATGCAAGTGGACAGTCTAACCCTGTTTGGAACTGACATGAAGTTAGGGAAGATACTGTATCCCTGCAATGACCCTACTCCTGGTGGCAATTTTCTATAGTCAAAAGGTTTGTAAGCTTAGTATCAGATCTACTAAATTATAGTTTATTGGTAGGGGAACATCCGAGGTTAAGTCTAAAATTAAGCTATTAGGCATAGGACTTTAGACCAACAGCAATAAATTAGGGTCCTTTAATTTTGGTAATGCTGTGGAGACAATTATGTCAAGAACTTGTAAAGTTGGCAGTATAAATATTCTTTGTGTCTCAGTTGGTTAATGTTTAAAAAAAATTTTGTGGTCCATATTGTAAATGCTTTAAAAAGAAGTATCACCTGACCAAAAGTTTGAATTGTTTTATCTGTTATAAACTGTGTTAAAAATGAAAAATAAAATAAAAAAATGAATATGAAAATCTTTCAGCATTAGAACTGTTTTATTGAATGACAGTTCCATGCAAAATTCATAAATCATAACGTGTTAGTTTACTTTGGATCCCAGGGCAATTATATGAAGGTTAACATTCTAGCTACATACAGCATATAGATATAGATTTGTATTTTAAAAAGAATTGCAATCCATTCAATGAGCTAATGCCTATAAATAAACCAATTTAAGTCAATAAGCATTTATTAAGCACCTGCTATGCATCAGACATCATGCTGAATGGTAGGGATAAAAAGAAAGGCTGCTCTGAAGAAGCTAAAATTTTAATAGCCAAGAAAACATGAAAGCAACTGTGTATATATAATATACATAGAGAAAGGAATTAAATTGGAGATAATCTCCAGGGTACGGTCCTAATATTTAGAAGGACAAGGAAAGCAGAGGGTTGGATTTTAGGTTGGACTTAAAGGAAGCCAGAGAAGCCAGCAGGCAGAGATGAGGAAAGAAGACATTTCAGGGACAGCCAGTGAAAAAGTCACAGAGTTAGGAGATGGAATGTCAAGTTTGACAAACAGTAAAGAGGGTATTGTCAATGGATTATAGAGTAAGGGGAAGCAAGTAAAAGGCAAGAAGACCAGAAATATAGGAAGCACTCATGTAATGAGGTGCTTTGAAATTCAAAGAGAGGATTTTAAATTTGATCTTTGAGATAACAGGAATTGTTGACCTCTTAAGTCCTTAAATTTCATCTGATGTCCTCCAATTCCAGACTGACAATGTTGACTCAAATTCAGAACAAGTGGAATTTATTTGAGTTTGGGTATATGAAATGGTCAGACTTGTCCTTTAGGAAGTTCATGTCATCAGTTAAGTGGAAGATAAACTGGGGTCAAGTTAGTAAGACTTTATTATGTATCTAATATTTTTCAGGCATTGTGTTAAGCAATGAGGGTAAAAAGAAGAGCAAAAGGCATTCCTTTTTCTCAAGAAACTCACAGTCTAATGAAGGAGACAACATGCAAGCAGATGTTTAAACCAGTTACATACAGGAAAAACTGTAGATAATCAATAGAGATTACTAGCATTCAGTGGAACTAATGGAAAGGAATGTCTTCTTATGGAAAATGGAATTTTAATTGAGGCTTTAAAAAGTCAAGGAAAACAGTAGATAAAGATGATGAGGGAGAGAATTCCAAACACTGAGAACAAACAGGAGGAAATCATAAAGATAGGAGAAAGAGAATTGTTGAGGTCTGAGTTGGGAGAGCACATTCAGATGTGAAAGAATTCACTTACACGATTTTCTCCTAACCAAGGGGAGCTTTATTGACCCAAAAGCAGTGGGCTAGCTCTGGAAGAGGGACTAGTAATTTACAGAAAGACAGCAGCTTGTTTTTATAAGGATAGGATAAGGGAGACAGGGGAAAATTTATGACCTAAGATGAAGGAAACAAGGCATTTTGTGGTCTAGAATAAGGGGTACGGTTGATGGTATTTCAAGATAGGTGGATGAGACTTCAGGATGACTTCAGATTAGAGAATAAACTAGGGGCTTCACAAAGTACTGGAACAGAACTCAACCCTTGGTGCCCTGTTTGTATCCTCATCAGTATCATGGGTAAGGAGCAGCAAAGAGGCCATTGTCACTAAATTTTGGAGTAAATAGTGGGGCAGGGATGGGGGGAGAGTGAGATGTAAGATAGTAAGAAAGATATGAGGAGGAAAAGTAACAAAGAGACAAAATCAAAAAGAAGATTATATATTTGATGCTAGAGGTGATAGGGGTCACAGGAATTGATTGGATGGAAAAATTCTCCATTATTGGATGATTCCATAGAGATCAGGTCTGAGTTAGGTAGCCAGATAAAAGTGTCTGAGTAGATAAGAAACAAAGGGAACTCTGGCAAAGGGACATTTATTGAATAAAAGGGAGAAGGGAGTTCACTAAAGGCAATCTTACTACTTTGGAATTTGCCTCAGGCCAGCCCTGAAAGAAATGGTCCTTTTCTGTCTCTTCTGTCTATGGGAGGAGGGATATATTTTAAAGAAGTTCAGAAATTTGTCCTTGGTACTATTTACTCTATGAATAGATAGAAGATTGCAGTCTCTTGGGTTCCCCATCTGGCACTGTTCATGAGAGGAAAGTTCAATGACGACAAAATGAAAATGTCATGTTAACTTACATTTCAAAAATTTTTAAATTAAGCAGTGTTCTGTACTTTTGGAGGATGAATTTCACTTGCAAAACTGAAGATGAAAAGCTTTCAACATTAGAATTGTTTTAAAGTTTGAAGTAGTAACAAACAGTGGACCCTTGAGAGTAGGGATCAGAAACCTATACTAAACTTCAGAGGGAAAAATGCACAAACCTCTAAATGAACTCCCATACGTCTAGGCAATTATTCTTTTGGTTTACTCATGGGGAGGCAATGTTGTATAGTTGAAAGACTGTTAGAATTACAATTAAGAGAGACCTGGATTCAAAACTCATCTTGGCAGGTTATGTGCCCATGGGCAAAACATTTCACCGCTCAGTTTTCATATCTATACAATGCGGATGAATCATTGAACAAACGTTTAAGTGCTAACTGCATTTGATAATGTTAATAACCCCCTTCTCATGAATACTCTTTTGTAAGTTTTTTGTGATTCTACTTTATCCTTTTTTTTCTTATCTGTTTGATTACTCCTTAGTTTCTTTCACTGGAGCATAACCCCTGCCATGTTTTCTAGCTATGGGTGTTCACCAAGGATCTGTCTTAGGTCCTCCTCTATTTTCCCTCTACATTCTCATGGTTAGGGCAGCTAGGTGGTGCAGTGGATAGAACACCAGTGCAGAAGTCAGGAGGACCTGAGTTCAAATCTTGCTTCAGACACTTGACATTCACTAGCTGTGTAACTCTGGGCAAGTCACTTAACCCCACTTGCCTCATCCTGGGTCATCTCTAGTCATCCTGATGAATATCTGGTCACTGGATTCAGATGACTCTGGAGGGGAAGTGAGGCTGGTGACCTGCATAGCCCTCCCTCACTCAGAGCAAAGTCAAATGCAAGTCATGTCATCATTTCTCTGATAGTATGGTCTTCCTCGGCAATGAAGGACAAACACACACACTTCTGAGAAACCAAAGCATCCTTGTATGTAGTGACCCATCTTTATTTTTGGTTGAGAAAGCTAAGATCCACATTTTTCACAGTAATGATACAGATATTTACTAAACAGTTGTCCACTTGACCCCAGGATCATCTAGGGCCAGCACTTTATCCACAGTGCCACCTAGCTGCCCAGCTATTATTATTCTTATTTCTTAAATATTCCTCAGAATTCCTGAGTATTTTGTCCATTTTCCTCTTTTTCTTCATTACTCAGCTACTGTGTGACCTTGGGCAAGTCACTTAACCCCAATTGCCTCACCCTGGGTCATCTCCAGTCATCCTGATGAATATCTGGTCACTGGATTCAGATGGCTCCAGAGGGGAAGTGAGGTTGGTGACCCGCACAGCCCTCCCTCACTCAAAACAAAGTCAAGTGCAAGTCATGTCATCATTTCTCTGATGGCATGGTCTTCTTCGGCAACGAAGAACAAACACACACACACACACACACACACACACATTCTCATGGTAACATTATCAATTACAGTGGGGTTAACAATCATTTCATTGGAGATGATTCCTAAATTTAAGTATACAATTCTAATCTCTCCCCCTGAACTTCAGTCATTCATCACCAGTTGCCTATTGACCACTTCAAACTGGATTATTTTGGGAATATCTTAATCTCAATATGTCTAAAACTGACCTCCTTGTCTTATTCCCTCAAATCTCTCCTTTACAGAATTCCCTATTTCTGATATAGGCAAAACCATCCTCCTAGTTTCTCAAGTTTGAAATCTTGGTATTATCCATGGAACTCATTACTCTCCCTTACCCTACACATCCAATAAATTTCCAAATTTTGTGTTTTCTATCTCTGCAACAATTCCTCCATCTGACACCTTCTCCTACTCACACACCTACTCCATTACTTCAGACCTTCATCCTCCTTCACTGCCCTAGATTATAACAGTATCCCTTACTCTTGGTCTCCCTGCCTCAAGTCTCTCAACACTTTAGTCTCTACTACACATTGAAGCGAAAGTAATTTTCCTTAAGTATAGATCTGACCATGAGCATCCCCTTCTTGATCAACTCTAGTGGCTTCTTATTGCCTTCCCTGATTAGCTTTTATAACCAGGCATAATTTGGCCCCAGCGTTTCTAGCTTTATTGTATATTAACTCCATCTCCTACACTATGCAATCTAATCAAACTGGTTTGCTCACATGCAAGACTCCATTTCCAAACACACACATACACAATCTAATTTGGAATATACATATGTATTTTCAGGTCACACTGAGGTCTCAGTTGAGGTGAGAACATAAATCTGCAATTGATTCAGTAAGCACAGATGTATGATTACCTCTCCAAGTTCCATTAATCAGCTCATTCATAGGAGTAAAGGATGGGGATCATGAAAGTAAGCTAACTTTTGAAAATATACACTCTCACACGTGAACATATTTATGCCACTTCAAGGATTGCAAAGTGTCATGTATATATAATATGCATACATAACGCTATGCATGCAACTAAGAGCTAACATTTATGTAATGAGTTAAGGTTTGTAAAATATTTTGCATATATCATCCCATTTTATCTTCAAAATACCCCATGTTTCCTAGGACACTGATAGTTTAACTTCTCCAAGGTCACATAACCAATATGTATCAGAGACAGAACATGAACCCAGATTTTCCTGGTTGAGTGGCTAAATTTCTACTTTCCCCTTATGAATTCCTAGCACCACTCTACTTCTACTCTGCTGAATGGATCTAAAATAAGTCACGTAACTCTACTCACTGGGTCTACCGAAATTTATGTTATCAAATCTCAAGTGGACCTCAACTACAGCAAGACAGTACTTGTTACTAAATTTCTGAACTCATCAGAGGGGCTATTCCTGACCTTCTTTTCCACCCCCACTTTCCCACACCTCATTTCCTTCAACTGTCAGCTATAGACCTTGCCTCATACTTTACTGAAAACATAGAGGCCAAACAACCATAAGCTCTCTCTCTATACTCTACATTCCACAATAACTCAGTGTCATTTCCCATTGTCTCTTAATTTATTTTAGTGTGTAATAAAATAACCTTATTTTTACAAAGGTCAATGGCTCTACACGCATCTTTGATCTCATCCCCAACTATATTCTCTAGCACACTGTCTCTACATTCATATGTTCCCTTTTTTTATTCTTTGATTACTCCCTAGTTACTGATTCCTTCCCTGCTGTCTACAAATATGTTCAAGCTTCCCTCATCATTAAAAAAACAAAACAAAACAAACATATCATTTCTAAAGTAAGGTCAAAATGGGTCCATGATTTACATAAAGCTGGATATCATAAGCAAATTAGGGGAGCATAGAAAATATTGTGTGTTAGATTTATAGATAAGAGAACAATTTATAGCCACACAATAGCTAGATAATATTACAGGATAAGAAATAGATAATTATGGCTAAATTAATTTTAAAAAGTTTTTCCCCAAACAAAATCAATTCAGCCAAGGTAAGGAAGAAAGCACAAAACTGGGAAAAAAAATTTTATTGTAAGTTTCTCTGATATAGGCCTCATTTCTCAAATATCTAGAGAACTAGAGAATTCATAAAAATATGAGCCCTTCCCCAATTGATCAATGGTCCAAGGATATGAATCATTATTTTTGGAAGACATCAAAGCTATATATAGTCATATAAAAATGTTCTTTGTCAGTATTGATTAAAGAAATGCAAAACAAAAAATAACCTCTGAGGTACCACCTCATATCTATCAGATTGGCTAATATGATAGAAAAGGAAAATGATATGAAAAATGAGGACACTAAAGTACAGTTGGTGGAACTATGAACTGATCACAACATTCAGGAGACTAATTTGAAACTATGACCAAAGGGCTGTAATACCCACCCTGATATCACTATTAATTCTGTATCCCAAACAGATAAAAGAAAAAGGAAAATGACTCATACATGTAAAATATTTATAGCACTTATTTTTGTGGTAGCAAAGAATTAGCAATTGAAGGGATGTTATCAATTAAAGAATGGATCAACAAACTGTATTACATGATTGTGATGAAATACTGTTATGCTATAAGAAATGAAGAGCAGGGTCATTTCAGAAAATCCTGAGAAGATATGTAAACTGATGGAAGATGAAATGGACACAACTAGGAGAAGAACATTGTACACAGTAACAACAATATTGTGTGATAATCAATTGAGAATGACTTAGCTCTTCTTAGCAGTACAATTATTATCTAAGACAATTCTGAAGAACTTTTGATAAAAAATGCTATCCATCTCCAGAAAAAGAACTCCTGAAGTCTAAATGCAGAACAAAACATGCTTTTTATTTTCTTTTTTTTACCTGTATTTTCTTTTGTACCTTTACTAATATGGAACTGTATTGTGAATGATTTTATAAGTAAAATCTATATCAAATTGCTTTCCTTGTCAAGATAGGGAAGGTGGGAAAGAAGGAGAGAATTTGAAACTCATTTTTTAAAAAAATGAATCTTAAGATTTTTTTACATGTAATTGAAAAAAATAAAACAGAAACAAAATTGTAAAAAAAAATCCTCTCTATACCCATATTTCCCTTCAAGATATTTTCTAGGCAGCTCTTTACTATGCTGCCTGGACATCATACTTATCTTTGCCACAATCCACTTTTGGACTCTGACCCTGGGTAGGCCAGTTATGATAAGTGAACTTTCACTTTTTCAAAGAGTCACTGCTTTAGGGCCATTTCCATACTCTAGCCATGAATTTCCAAGAACTGTTTCAAGCTTCCCATAATATGTTAGCTTCCTATTAGTAAGATCCTCAAGGACAGGGATTGTCTGGAGCTGCACCATAATGCCACACATTTCAGTTAACAAATATTTGACTCTATGTGACTGCCCTCTGAGAATGTAATCTTCCAGAGAACCATAAATTATCAAGGTTTGTATCTCCACCAGTACTTAATATGACATTTAAAACACCTCAAAAACCTCATTTTATTTTAAATGGATCCTGTTATTCCAGCAACAGCTATTTTCACTTTGAGATTTGTATTGAGGCTGCTATATTTATCTATTTTAGGGACCAGAACTCAACCTTTGATTTCACTGGTACTCAGTTTCCTGGATGAAGAAATTCCCTTTAATAATGCACATTTTTACCTTCTCTGCAATTTATAGTGTTAAGAGTTTCCAAGAGTAAAGAGAAGTTAAGTGTTTTGCCCAGAGCTGTAGTCAGTATGTGTTAGAGGCAGAACTTGAACCCCGATCTTCATCACTCAGAATTCAACCTTTTTTCCACTGAACCACATATGAACATACACACACACACACATACACACACACACACACACTTATAGTGTATCCTAAATAGAAATATATGGTAAACTATATAATATGTAACTTTATATAAGATACATAGACATTTGTCTATATTTGCATATCCATATACAGAGATACATACATGTTTTACAGCTACTTTTCACATCTTTCTTAAGTATCCTCTCTATTTCCTCATATACCATACTGGAAAGTGTGATGCTGAATCCAAATATGATGGCTCCACTTTCACTGATGGAGAAAATAATGTGAGTCAAAAATCTTGGCAGATATTTTTCACATAGCAATTAAGATGAAACAATTAATACCACCTTCCTGAAGTCTAACGTTAAGATTACAATAGAAAGAAATCATTAAGTAACAGGCTAAATTATAAATTGTTACATAAATTTTAAATATATATTATATAAATTATTATATTATATAAATTATAAATTATTAAATCACTAAATTATATTTGTTATTCAAAGTACCAGAAATCAGTCAAATAAAGTCTGGGCTACATTTCCCATATTCAAAAAACATGGTATAGGGAAAAAAGTTTCAAATAAATACTTAGGATAATCTAATTTGGTTGTCATCAAAGCATGGAAAGCAGATTTCAAATCCATAAGAGTGAAGAAAAAGTAAGCATAAATTTTGCTGATGGCAGTAAGCAACTTTTTTTTATATTATTGGCATAGGAAATAATTTTAGTAGCTTTTATGCATTCATATGAACTACTCTTTCTCATTCTCGGGTTATATAAATATATATAAGAATCTATATGTTGCCATCCCTTTTTTATTGTTGAGATAGCTCTGAGCTTACTCTATGACCTCACTTACTTTAGTGACCAGGCTCTTAGAAGATTACTCTTCTCAGCATTTTATGAGTAACCTCTAGACTAGGGCTTGCAAGAGATGTTTAACACCTAATATTAATGAGCCTTATCATTCATTATGCTTCCCAATGTCACTTCACCAGGTGAAATTTCCCTAATATGTATTAACCAAATAACATAAACTAATTTTGACAAAGAGATATTTACTTATAAAAGTATAGCAAAGACCAAAATATAACAATATCACAAACTGAAGATACACTCCTCTCTGCTTGGAGACTGGTGCAGACTTAAAGGAGTTGTTAAAAATATTGCCTCCCTCTAACCTGAGAGGGAGGGGAAACCAGTTTTCTGTATTATCAGTTCGATTATTCTTTTGCTTTTCATTTATCTATTATTTTATTCCCACAGTTAAATTCTTTATATCATCTTTTAATACACTGACTGCATGATTTTCTTTTTTCCCCTTCTTATATTTTTTTTTTCTTTTCTCTGGCTAAAATAAGTATTACTGGGATATACAATGGTCTCTGAAGATTTATTTATCTGCATCAAATATTACTCCTAACTTGAATATTAATCCATTTTTGTTTTTAGAATTTATTCTTTAATCCATGAACTGTTCAATAAATCTCATTATGTTCCACAGCCTTATATATTTTTATATTCATATTTGGATGTATTATTTTATTGCATTAGGTAGCATTAAAAAGTTCATCCATTTCTACTTTAACTAAAATTTATTTGCCCTCCAGACAGTTATTACTGGAAAAACATATGCTATGTATATTTGAAAACTAAATGAATATTTACATGTGTCTTAAAGGTATTTTCTTTAATACTCCATTTAAGTCAACGACTTCTTGTTTGTATTTTTACTGAATTTATCTTATTTCATTGATAGGATACTTGAATTCTCAAGTTTTTTTGGGTTTCCCATTCCTTTTATAATATAGTTAACTTTCTCTTGATAAATTTAGTCATTATGTCATCAAGTAGAAAGAAATCTAATGCTATTTTTCTTCCTGTAAATGGTCCATTTGAGCATCATTTATTTTCCTTGTATTTTTCTTGGTATTTTCTTATTCAAATTCAGTTTTATCAGGTGTCATTATGCTCCTTTGAATTTTCTGGAGAGAAATAAAATATAATTAAATTTAATTTATTATAGCACTGGAAATTTTATATATATATATATATGTATACATATGTATACATATGTATACACACATAAATATATATACACATATATGTATATGAGACAGATCCACACAGATTAGATATGCTTCTTATAGGCCACAAATTATTCATTTAAAAGAATTTAAAGAATACATTTTCTTCAGTTACATATAAGGATAATTTTAACTGATAAATTTTTTTAACCCACTTGACCACCACCTTTTTTATTTTAGGATAATTGATACAATTTTACATGATGCGTCCAAGTAGCCTTAAGAATATTTCCAGTAATGATACACATAGAAGAGACATAAGGGAAATTATCAAGGAAATATAAGGTTATACACACGCATTATATATATATATGCATATATACATGCACACACATAACATACATATACACACGCATGCAAACATATATATACATGCAAACATACATACACACATATACATACACACATGTATACATATATATGTACACACACACGCATATATATATATTTAGTGAATTCCCTCGATAGCCATAATATGGTACACGTAGAGGAAGACAAGATTTGAAGTTAGTTAATATGTTTAAATCCTTGAAATGTTCTTCAATCTGTGTGACTTACCAAAATTCACTTCTGTTCTTTGGCTTCATGTTCCTCTTCTGTTTAATGAGAGATGACCTCTAAAGCCCCTATAACTTCCAAAAGCATAATCCTATGAAATGTTTAAAAAAAAAGATTCAGAAAAAGGCCAAAAAGATTCATAGTAGATGGATGCTCTGTGGAGGATCTCTGGGAGAACATGGAGATAAATGAGTGCATTGGCATGGACAATTTGCCTATTGCACAAATGGATGGGGATACTTGTGTTGATAAGATTATATATTTACCGAAATACAATCAATCCAGTTATATAGTGCAATTGCTAAATTTGACTTAAGCTCTACTTTATTTTCTTGAATTAATGATTTTCTCAGAAAGTAATATAATCTTTCTCCTTTCACTAAAACTCGTTTCCAGTCTTAAAAAATGTGCATGCATCTTTATGCACACCAGTAACCAACTGATACAATTACAGCATCATTAACAACAAAGTTCCTCTCCTTTAGAGTATAAATTCAATGCTTTTTTTTTAAATCCCCCTTGTGTGTGATTTAAGATAGAAGTTTTACTCTTGGGGTAATCATCTTATTTTCCACCTTTATTTCAATAGTCTTTACCCCCTTCTACAAATGCTGTAATGAACTCACTGGTGTGTAGGACGTGTTCAAGGAAGACTAATACCTCTGGTGAAAGGGATGTGAAACACTTTTCAGGATGGCTTTCCACCTTTGGTATCCACCTGATCCACTCAATTCTCTCCTATGTTTCCAAGTTTAGGAAATGCATTGGCTACACCCTGGTAAACCATTTGAGTAGATGGGTTAAACCAGGTTAAGGATAACCACAGGGATTCAAACCATTTCATAATTCAGGACAGTGTCTACCTCCAGACATGTGAAGACCTTCCCTTATTGAAAGGGCAAGTGAGAAAAACTTTTTTCAGCAGCCATAAAGGCAACTTAACCAGGTACTATGGAATATATGAGCTTCATTAGACATTGAAGACATCTAGGTCATCTATTTCATCTAGACCAGTTGTCTTGACTTCTTTTTGCCATTGGACTATGATGGCTCTGAAAGAGAGGGTGAAATCAACAACTTTGTGCAACTCTGCGTTACTAAAACACAACTGATGTCAGAATCAAAGGATATAACCCATACCTACCATTTTTACTTATCTCAAAGTCCTATGGGGACAGACAAGTGATGTAGCAGCAGATGTGGATATACTGGGAACTTTATTCAAAACCCTGCACACAGACCATAAGATAATCTTCTCATTGGAAGTAGCAGTGGGATTCAGAAGCCCCCTGGGTCTCTGAGAAGTTTTTTTGAGGACTGTATTGTTCACCTCCTGGAATGAAGAATGGAGTGGAAAAGGTGTCCTAAAATTGCTTACCTCCACTGTGGCTTGAAGGGATCCCATCTTGTAACCAAAAGGCAAAAAAAATGTGCAAAAACTTTTACATAGATGATTTCACTCACTGTTGGTACATGGAATGTGTGTACTCTTATAGACGATATGAAATCTAGTAGACCTGAAGGATGAACAGCTCTTGTGAGAGAACTCAGCAAGCATTGCATCCAAAGAGCAGCCTTGAATGTGACAAGGCTGACAAATCAAAGTCAGATTACCAATTCAGAGCTGGACACCTATTTTTCTGGAGTGGTCACAATAAAGGGTAGCATGAAGTTGAAGCAATTTTTATAGTCAAAACTAGTCTAGTCAGTAAAGTTGTGTGCCTCCTGAAAGGAGAAAATGATAGGTTCATGACAAAGCTATTGTCACTTGCAGGAAGGTGTCCTGCCACCATCATCTGTGTGTGTGCTTCCACCGTGATGAACCCTGAAGAAGTCAAATAAAAAAAATATGAAGACCTGTGGAGCTTCATCATCAATGTGATGAAAGAGAACAAGCTTATAATTAAGTGACTTTAACACAAGAGTAAGCACAGACTACCATTTATGGCAGGGAGAGCTTGGGAGGAATAAAGTTGAAAACAGCAACAGTCAGTTATTACTGAAGATTTGTGCTTCTCTTGACCTCATAACCAACACTATCTTTCATTTACCTAAATGTAATAAAGTTTTGTAGATGCACTCTTGTAGCAAACATTAACATTTAATAGATTATGTCATTGTAAAGAGAAGAGACAGATAGGATGTGAGAGTGATGAAGATAATGTTTGGGGCAGAATGCTGGACTTATCCTCTTCAGCTAAATGCTTTCATTTAACAGAAACAATGATTACCAGAACATTTAATATCAACAGATTAGAACATTGCTCTGAATGTTGCTAATTTGGAGGGAAAGCTGAGCCAAAACATGGTTGGCAATAGTGGAGGGGAAAATGAGCAAAAATGATGGGGAAATTAGGAAACATTTTTACCAAAAACTGAATTTTTATCTGCCTACTTACTGAACCAAAAGTCCTACATCTCTCTAAAGTTCACCTTTGTGAACTTTATCCACCTTGTGTACTTAAGTCTGCTACCCTGCATAAATCTTTGAATATCAGTTTTCTTGTCTGTGCAATAACAAAATTGAACTTCCAGACCTTTAAAATCTCTTCTGTTACTAAATCTGTGACTCCTTCCACCATTCTTTCGTATAGAAGAATAATTTTCCATTATATGTAATGTGTGTGTGTGTGTGTGTGTGTGTGTGTGTGTGTGTATTTTCTACAGGTATCTCTGAACAGTTGAGTTCAGCCTAATCTGGATTTTGTGGTCATATGTGGAACCTTATTTCTTTCATCCTGTGATGTTATTACTTTAATTTTGAAACCATTCTTATGTTGTTCTTCTTCTTACTTTTGTTTCTTGTGTTTATTATTATCACATTTTGAGAAAATTCTAACTTTCTGAAGCTATATCTGCTACTGTTTTCATAAACTTTTCTTCTAGTATTATTTTTCTTCTGCCTGTTTTAGTCAACAACGATATTTCAGTTTTCCAAACCTGTTCTTTGATGTATTCAGTTCTAGGAGCAATTCTTAAATTTTCTTTTGAGAATTTCTAGTATTTTTACTTCCTTTTTTTGTGTCTCTATTGCTATTTTTGGCAGAAGTTTCTAAGAGTTAGGTAATCTTTTGGTTTATCACTTAAGTATCTTCCTGGGAATGCTCCTCTTTCTCCTTTGACAATTCTACTGCATAAAATCAAGCTTTGTATTTTGTTTTGATTTAGGCATAATTGGAACTATGGCTTCACTGAATCTAATTTCAATTGGAACTAATTACAGGTGAAAAGATCACAGATATAACATTGGTATTATTTTGCTGGATATACATTGGCACCATATGATATTAACTTTACTTCACAAGAAAAATAAATGAATCTATAATAATAAATTATCAACTCAGGTTGGTTTTCCTTTTTGTTTAAATTAAAAGGGACAACAATTCCATGCATGATTGTTCTCAGTAGTATTTTTGGTAAGTATGAAAAATCTGGGAACTTTCTTCCCTTTTTTTGTCTCTAGGAAGATAACAGATCAGGGAATTTTTAAGTAAGGTACAGATTATATACCCACCGAGATTTACAATTGTTCCACTCCACAGTTTTTGCCTATAATCAACTGTGTTTGGATTACGTAGTATTATGGAAAGATACTTGTAGTTAGAATTTCTGGGTGTGTATTTCTCTTCTGTTACTTACAAGAAGTCTGACATTTGGGAAGTCATAATACCTTTGGAACTTAGTTTCCTTATCTGTAAAAATTAAGTTTTAATGAAAGTTCAGTGATAATTTAATGTGTGTAAATATTCAGTTGCTAAACAAAAATGAACATTGTTATAATAAACTGTTTTACAAGTTAAGATTAATCTACATCAAAAAAGAACCAAAGAGAAAATCACTATGCATTGAAAGTGGCATGATCCTGAAGTAAGAAGTTTTTTGCTTGTGCTTGATTTGGAGAATCATTCAATCATTGAGGCTATCTCCAGGAGTCTATCTCCTTTGTCTTACCTCTGTGCCAACTCTTTTGATATCATATCAAAGAATTTCAATATTTAAAGCAAGAGAGGAAATTAGTGACCAAGGCCTTCATTTTACATACGAGGAAAGTGATACTCAAAGAGGGAAAGTGTCTTATCCAAGGTCATACAGCTAGTAAGGTGTCAAATTAGCTTTTGAAACTGTCTTCTATTAGCTACTCTGTTGAAGACAATAATTCAAGACAATTTCAAGGGACGCATAATGAAAAATACCATCCACTTCCAGAGACCAAGAGAACTAATGATCTTTGATTAATAAATAAAACATACTTCTTTTAAAATTTCTTTATTTTTCTTGCTTTTTGTGTGTTTTCTTTTGCAGCATGGCTAATATTGAAATGTTTTGCATGACTTCATAGATATAATTCACATATCGCTTGCCTTTTCAAGGAAGGTGGAGAGGTAAGAGGGAAGGAGAGAAATTGGAACTCAAATCATTTAAATATGCTATTTTTTACATAATCGGGAAATATTTGATGCAATATTATATATATATATATATATATACATATAAATATATTAAAAAATAAAGTCTTCTAACTCCAAGTCCTTTAAGTCTTTCTACTGTAACATTCTCCTTTTCTGAGAATGAATATAAAATAGAAGTTGATAATCCTATGGGTTTCAGCATAGTAGTTTTTATTCCACATCAATAAATTTTCATTGAGAAGTCATAGACATTTTATTTTATAGTTACAATAGTTTTTTTTCTCAAAGACAATGTCAACAGCTTCATGAAAAATACTTCCCTAGCCCATGAGCATAACCCATTTATTTTTTTTTTCGTTTGGATATTCTCTGATAACATAGTTTTAAAAGCTGGAAGAGTCCAGTCATCAAACAGAATATGTCTTGCCCATTTTGCGTCTTGATGAGATTGATTTACTGTATCTTTTTGTGGAACTGATTATGTAAGAAGACTATTCCTAACCAATTTTTTTCCTCCCCACTAATTTGAACCATACATCTCAGGAACATATTTATTTGGACAAGTAAGTATCATTTGGTGACTGTACTTGTATACAGTTTTGACCAAAGTCCATCATTATTAAAATATTCAGATTAGTATTCTCTCATTTTAGGGACTTGTATGATTTCTTGATCAATTATAATTTTCAAGAATTTTGAGATACATAGAGATGGAACTCATAATGTCTTTTTGAGTCCCAGCTCTGACATTTAATATCAATGTAACTTTTGATAAGTTAATTACTCTAAGCCTCAGTTTCCTCACTTGTTAAATAGGGATTGTTGTTGTGAAGTCATTTCAGTCATGTGTAACATTTCATGTGCAACATAAAACCCTTTTAGGGTTTTCTTGGCAAAGATATAGTAATGGGTGGCTATTTCCTTTTCCAGTTCATTTTACAAATTAGGAAACAGAAACAAAGGTTGAGTAATTTGTACAGAATCACACAGCTAGTGTCTGAAGCTCAATTTGTACTCTGGTCTTCCAGGCTCCAGGTTTGGTGCTTTATCCACTGCATCACCTAGTTTCCCTTAAATAGGGACAATAATATTTAAAGTACCTACATCTTAGGACTCTTTTGAAGAAAATGTCTTGAAAACTGTATGTTCCATAGGAATATGTACATAGGCAGGATGGTATTGTAGACAAGAATGCATGACAGAGTCCAGCAAAGAGTATTAAAGTATCAAAGAGTCATAACATATTTGAATTAGAAGGGACCTTGAAGGTCAATTAGTTTTGAGTTATGCCTAAGCGTCTCCTCTATGGCATTATGAAGAGCTCTAATTATGAGAAACTATCTCCTAATATATGATTCAGACTGCTAGGAGTATTTACTTTTGTTAAGGAGAAATTGCCCCATCCCCACCCTGAATTTTCCATCCTTTTCATGTGCTTGTACTTGGAGTCAAGAGGGGAAAATATATCTAATCCTTCAACACGGGAGGTCTTTCAAATACTTAAATGTATAGAACATAGCTTCCTTTAGTACACTCTTCTCCAGGATAAACATTCTCAAATTCTTCAAATGATTATTATATGAAAAATTTTGTGTCCCTCTCCTACACAGTATATTTATTTTCTCCAGATAATGTATCACTTATTATTCCCTTCCCCTTCCCCAGCTAAAATGTGATACACAGAAGTGAACCATTTTTCATTTGTTTGCTGACCATGATAGAGGTCAGTGGGACTCTTGCTTCCTTCCTGTAGGCTCTGCTTATTTTCAGCATCTGGAATTCTTCTATTGACTTCTACTCAGGAGAACTGAATTTTATTCCTAGCTATGAAAATTACTAGCTAGCTAAATAATCCTGAATAAGTCACTTCTCTTCTTACAATTTTCATGTTGTTTTCCCTAAAATGGCAGTGATAGTTCCTTACCAATTCCCCATTCTTTACTCAAGATTTTTGCACCTCAGTTTCTTATCTGTAAAATGAAGAGGCTGGGTTATATGATCTCTAAGGTCCCTTATCACTCTCCATGATTCTCTTCTAAATCAAAAGGATCCTTGGTTTAATAAATTTGTAAATGCAAGCATAGAGGACTGAAATTGTAGGTTCCTCAATGTCACATTAGGAGTGAAACTTTCTGTCTTTGAAAACTCTGTTGTCTAATTGTAGAAATTTGACTTGATATTAGTTAATTATTAACTTTTTAGAATATCAGAGTCATAAATTTAAGTTTCTAATAAAAATTACTTCATTTCACTGGAGAGAGAAAGCTGTAATATTTTGTAATGACAATATGCGTTAAGAAAAATCATCATACCTACCATTTACGTAACTCTTAACAAACGTTCGTTAATTAATAATCCTGCCACATCTCCAAAGTAAGCACTGTACCTATTGTTACCCACATTTTCAAGGATGGAATGGAAAAATGCTAAGAGACTTTCAAAAAGGTTAAGTGACTTACCACAGCTCACAAAGCAAATCAGTAATAGAAGTGGAATTACAGATGAGAAGATATGCCATTAAGACATGAGACACTTTTTTAGGTGCTATGCATTATTAACTTCGGCCAGTGGAATTCTATCTTATTTGTGAGAGTATTTTAAAGAGTATGGGTCAGAATGATAGTACATGAAAGAAATGAATGGAGAAAAATAGCCCAATAACAGGTCAATTGTGGAAAGTATCAGTCAATAAATTAATTGAAGGAGAAGGAAGCAATGAAAGTTATGTTTCAGATTCAACTCTTGGCAAGAGAGGGCATGTTTCATAAATCAACTTCATCCTTAAGGCATAAAATGAAATATGGATGATTCTTAAAATTTGCAAGTCAAGAGACTTTAAAAATCACTGTATTGGATAGTGGCAGATTAGAATGACTCTCTGATGTGAAAAAATAAAGTAATGAAACTGAATAAAACATTTTATATTTATAGCGATTGGAAAACACACTAGAAATAAATACATAACCTACCTCATATATGTCATGAACAATAATAATACTTAAATGTACCAATTAGAACTAGACAAATAATTTATAATTATAGAAAATTGTCCTCTCCTTGTAATTAATATTTACACTTAAAAGAAACTAAAAAGGATATTGGATCACAAAAATATAAATGACATTTTTAATTTCCTTGATTACCATCCTTTTTAAAACAAATATTCATAAGATTTAGTGTATTAAGTTGAAACATTTTGTGAACCAAGACCTGAGTCTTGGAATTTTATTTTTATTTCTAACTCTGTTACTTTATTGGCCCTTGCTATATATATTGATGACTTTGGAGAAATAACTAGCATCTCTATTAGTCAATTTAAGATTATTGACAAATATGTAGTGGCTATTTTATTAAAAGCATGCAATTTATTAATATTTAAAAACATACTGGATCTCTATTACCTAATCAAGTTAGGGGGGTTACTCAAAATTCAACAATCTTATATAATTTCATGATCACTAATTAGGGATTCTAAAATCAATCATTTCTCTCTTGAAATCTGATTTTATTTCATTTTTCTTCCAATTTTTATATTTTTTTAAGGGATACAAGCAGACATTTTGTCCTGATCATGACTACTTTGTAGAATCTATAAACTGGGGCTAGGAAAGACCCTTGTTCGATAAAGTGTGAATAGAGAAAAGGACAAATATGAGTGACTCAACATAGAAGCTTTCTGCAGGAAGATAAGAAAGGTCCTGGAAAGAAATAAATTTCTGTGTGATTCTGAATATTATTTTATTGAGGGGAAGGAATGACATAGTAGTTATGGTGTTGATTTGGATTTAGTAAGACCTAAATTCAAAATCAACCTCTAACACTTGTATGTTGCTGGGAAGTCCCTTCAATTCTATATGTTTCAAGTAAGTGCCTTAAAATGTGTCCAGTAGACTACATGGATTGTGATTTGCTTTGATGTATGCATGAAATTGCAAATTCATCAGATATTCCCACCTTAACTTATGAAATTCTATCCAAACCTTTAGTTTAAATATAGATATACTAGTATAATGGAGAGATTGGCCAACAGGCATGTTCACATTTGCTCTTTATATTAGATTATATAGAACACCAATACATTTCTATGACTGGCCTTAAAGCTTGCTTCTATGAAGGAGTGCCTACGATGCTTGTGTTTTTGGAAGAGTGAGCCCAGAGGGAATGCTACAGTAGTTTGGACCCACAAACTTCATCACAAATCTACTCCTTATTCATGGCTGTCAACTTGTGAACTGTCATTTTGACAACTGTAAATCATACATGCATACATACACACATATATAATACATGCACTTATATTACACATACAAATATTTGTGTAAATATGTGTGTATATGTAGTATTAAATATGTGTGTATGTAGTATTAAAAATAGGAAAATATGTAACACTCTTCCTGAAAGTTTCCTGCCCTTATTCACATTTAATGCCTTGCCTAGTCCCTTGGGTAGACATATAAAGAAAGAAGAAACATATTTTGGGGGAAAATGGAATAAAATTCAGATATACTTTCTGTGAACTTATAAAATGCTTTTCTGTTTTCAAATTAATATCACAAAATTGACCATTTTAAAATTAAACAATGTTGTTGATTCTCAAAACAGTTTTAGTAATCAACACTAAATGAAAATGGTTATTAAATGAAGTACTTAAGAAATAAGGAGTACAGACAACTACTTAACAATCAAAGAAGAGATTATTTTTCTTCCATACTACTTTTTATTAATAATTAATAATTTTTATTGATAAGTGAACTTTCTGGAATTCTCACACCTCAAATAACTTGTATGCACAGAGCTAGAAGAAAATTTGCATCATTTGGATTTTTGCTTGAAAGCAAGGTGATACCCACTTCCAATTATAAAAAGATATTTTTCCAAAAGGAACTTAAACATTTATTTTATGCTATTGCCTTGTCTATGTAAATTAGTAATCAGATATTCTAAATGGGTGATAAAAAATAATTTGAGTTAACTGTTGCTAACAATCTAAATCAGAGTTGGGTTTTAGAAACCTGATTGGTGAGTTTTGCAAAAAAATGTCTTTTCTACTGTGCATCTTGGTATATTTTTTCAAATAAAACTTGACATCTGATAAGACACATATACACACAACATTTAATATGTAAATACATGTATAAACATATATGTAAACATATCATTTATCATATACCTAACATTTTCATATGTTATATAGACATATACATAGTATGCATGATTTATTAGGAAGCAAAATTAGAAAACATTTTACTGCGTTAAATTTAACAAACTTCTTTCTCATTATATGAGTTATTAGAATGAAATAACTTTAATTAACTTATTGGATCTTTGGTTACATGGTTGCAGAGATAGTCAATCATTTTAATAGGTAGTCTTCTGTGAAGACTTTTTATAAGTATTTGAGAGAGTGAATCATCAAATTAATTTCTAATAATTCCTTATTCTTGAGATAGTTCAAGTAGTACCCATCATTCTTGTTGTTTAATTACATGTTCATAATGTTCAAGTCAAGGAAGCAAATCTTTTCATTAATCTCAAATTTTATTCTTTGATTCCAAATAATTTGATGCAAACCAGCAATTTAACTACTAGTTGGTAGAAAGGCTTAACCTCACAAGAGAGTTTGCATAGAAATTAGATCATTTATGTCCAGAATAATTATAATTTTCTTGTCCATATGAAACATTTTTGAAAATTTATTTTCTCATTTAATCGTGCATATTAGGATATGTACCAGAGAACTTAGAAATGGAATGTGTAAAAAAAATCTAGACTATTAGTCAAGTTGATTTAGGTTCTAAACAAAAGTTTTGCCAACTGAATCTTTCCAACAATATTATTATGTAAAAAGGAGACAACCAAATATTTTATGGAACAAAAAGACTGCTGGCAGTCAGTCCGTCAATGTCAGTAAAAAAAATATTAAGCATTTACCATGGGTCTATTCCTATACTAAGCTTTGCGGTTGTTGCTTGTTTGTCCCTGGTCTCAAAGAGGACCAACGACATCACAGGGTGATGTCTTGACTCATGTGTGAAATGAATTTAAGTGAGACAGAGTTGCACAAAGTCATCAAGTTCATCCATGAGTTATCAAAATCCAATGACAAGACAAAAATCAGGACAATCAGCAATGATTCAGGATATAGTGGTTGGCTTTGGTGTCTTTGATGTCTGACCAAGCTCTAAGCACTCCACAGCATATGCGTCAATGACCTTTATTGACATTGGAACTAGCTGTTCTTCTCTGCCCATTCTGCCAGGGAAAATCTTCACATTACTGTGGTAGACATCTCTCTGTCTCACTGACAGGTTCGAAGCTGATCTGTTGCTTTCAAGCTTGCTTATCTTGTCTGCCAAGATTATTTCCTGGGGTGTGGCTGCTGCACATGCTACAGCTTCTGAATAAATCACCAAAAGTGAATGAGAAACCCTGAAAAGCATTCAGCAAATCCTCCCACCAGAGGCACGAGTCCTCCTGAGCATCCCATCCCTTGAGTTTAGTAGAGGAAGTGGCTTAGCCATGGAAAACACATTTGAATTACTGATGCAGTCATGGTGGGGAAGGGAAAGACCCATTTCCTTCTATTTCTTAACCTACCTTTGCTGGCCCACTTTCTAATCTTCTGGTAACTCTCATTTTAGTGTGGGCATAAGTTGATAGTGAATCATAAAACGTGAGGATCATCATCTCTAAGCTGCAGCATAGAGATAATGTACCCTTCAACATTATCACTTAGGTGAATGTGCCTGCTATCAAACCCTAGTTATGACGCTGGTCAACTCAATGCCATGATGACATAATAGATTAGCATAGAATTCCCTCAGAAATAAATAAGATAAATTTTTAGTCTTAACAAATTAATTATAATGTTTAAAAAATGAATGATTAGAGGATAAACATCCTTGAGTAGTTTGCATTTACATATACAAACTGAATTGCAAGACAAAGGAACACTATACTAAAGCACTTTTTTTTACTAAAGAGTCAAATTTGCCATAATAAAAGCATCCATTTACAATCCTGTCAAAGGAAGGGTTGAGGAAGGTGTCTTTTACTTTAGCAACATATAGATTTTGTTGGAGAATTTCATGACCCTTAAGATAAGCACTATTGCTCATATAAAAGGTATTGTTGTGTCTGTCTCAAGTATTAGGAGAATCAATTCAGATGATACATTCCTTCTTTATTTGTGACATAAGGATAATCTATTATTTCTGGCTCTTAAACACACAGACACAGATACACAGATACAGACAAACATACATACATACACATACACACACACACACACACACACACACACTCCTTCCTGCTGCTAATATTTTCCCTCAATGATTACTTTCTGTCTCTTCTATACGTATCTTTTATTTTCTTCCCTGTTAAAATATTAGCTTCTTTGTATGCCTGGTGTTTCATATAGTTCTTGGAGCATAGGAAGAGCTTAATAAATGCTTTTTGACAGACTAATACCCAATTTCATATTCATGTTGAGCTGTATAAGGGAATTATAATAGGGTTCCATCACCATAATTTTGTGCCATTGTAATGACATTAGCTACATCACATAGGCATTGTTGCAAGAGCATGGAAACAGAATATCTGTCACTATATTTGATGCTATTAAAATTATTCTAATTCAGTTGTCATGCTGCTATTATGATATAAGCACCATGTTGTTTCATCTTAACTTACAATTACAGAACAGTAATAGTCTTAGAATGACATGGGGTCAATTTCCAGATAACAATTAGATATTATTATTAAGTTCTATAGGAATCAAGTGTTGAGAAAAGTGGCTGACAGAAAACAAATCTAAACAAGTGACCTTTCCCACTCTCATATTCCACTTCTAAAGTCAAAGACTTCACATTTCAGGGTGCTATTATATGAGTGCTAGCAAGACTTCTGAAGCTACTATCCTTTAATGGGAATTTTGTTAATGTTCTTTGAGTTTCAGAAATTTCTCACTGATTCAAAATATAATGATTACACTCTAAATACAGAGTTATTTCAAGTCAGGAATTCCTTTCTTGTCCTTTTTCTAATATTAATAAATAATATCATAGTTAAAACATAAATCTAATAAAGTTATAGAAGAGCAATTATGCATTTGAGTCAGTTTTTAATTTCCATGCTAAAGGAACTTCAAAGACAATACCTTTAATGGTGTATTGTTTTAATCCTCCTCCCTTACCAGTCATTTACCAATCTTTATTTATCTTCTTTTTATTTCTCTGGAACTTCTGATTTTTCACCTTCAACAATCATTGCCACTAATATATTGTATATAGCATTAATTTCTCTAACAAAGATATTGTTTCAGTTAATTTTCTTGGCCTGAAAACTTTCAGTTGAACCCAAGTGCCAGGCTATAAACAATGTATTTAGCCTGCTGTATGCATAATAACATTCTGTATCTAAAATACAAACCTCCACCAGGGCAAGTTTCCTATAGAGTAGGTAACATGGCTGTTTTGTCTTACTAGACATCCTGTGGAGAAATGCTATTTTCCTTTGGGATAAGAACACTCAGGTCTTAAGACTGGATGACAAGAATGGTTGGAGAGAGAACAGAAAAAAGTTGCCCATTTTTTCAGTTCCATTATACAGAGCATAAAAGGACCCATTGTTCAGACTCTATATCCTCCTCCTTCAAGTTCAGTCCCTAGTCCCTTAAAATTCTACCCTTAACTAAATGGGTAAGCTGAGATTAAACTTAAAAATATACCAGGAATACAGAATAAAAAGAGGTGATTGATCTTTGAGTGGATATCCAACAGGGCAATGAAATTCTCAAGCAGGTTCCTTTTTTATTTTGAAATGAGTTTGATTCAGAGGGATTTTATAGCCACTAAATCATGCAGTTGGCAGAAATTGTGCATGCTTCTCACAGTTACTTTGAAAGATGTCAAATTTGGCAAAGACAGTAAAAATACATGAATTTATTGAGTTTTCTTTTTTTTTTCCTGTTGAACACTGTAAAAAACTGTAGCACTTGGGATACAAAGCAACACAACTGTGTTGAATCATGAGTCTCAAGAAAAAAAGTATTGACAATGTGGTTTTCCAAGTTATTGAACCATGTTTTCACATGGACCCACAGAAGACTTTCTTTTGCCAAAATCCAAACTTGACTATACCTTTTATATACAATGCTACACATTACTTCAAAGGGCTCTTTATGGATAAGGACTGACTAGGCTTTTTGTTGCGGTTGACAGAAGCAGTGGCAACAAAGTCCTTTCTCAAGACCCAGGCTGAATCGTAGGAAAGTGAAGCAATTTAGGGCTTCACAATCAGAACTTTAGAGATTTCTTCCTTCTTTCTATTCTTCCTTTCTCATCTTTCCTTTCTTCCTTCCCTCCCTCCTTTAATCTTTCCTTTCTTTCCTTCCTTTTTCATCTCTCCTTCCTCCTCATCCTTCCCTTCCTCCATCATTTCTGTCCTTCCTTCCTTCCTGCCTTCCTGCCTTCCTCTTTTTCTCCCTCCCTCCCATCTTTTCATCACTTTTGCAGAGGAGGATGTGTGATGAAGTAAAATTAATATTGAAAAAACTAAGCCTATGAAGATCTGAGTTTAAGCCCTAGTTCTATCACTAGTAACAAATGTGGCCTTTGAACAACTTTAGTTTCTAGGCCCATTTTCCTTATCTAAAAAACAAAAACAAAAAAAAAAATGAGAGTACTAATGACAGTACTAGACTGGATGATATTTAATATTCTTGTGACTCTAACATGCTGAGTTTCTATGAATGACCCTGTGCTAAGCACCTGGAAGAGGAGAGGGGAAAGGAAGATGGAGAATATATATGTTGACTAGATTCTTTTCAAACAATTTATGGCTGCATTGTTCTCACCCAGACTCAAGACTTCAAATCATTGGTTCTTTATAGAAATATTAGCAGCTTGTGAAGTGAAAGTTAACAGTGCAGCTTCAAAGTTTATCAGTTACCGTAACTAAGTTTTGATTCCAAGACAAAAGAGAATTAAAAGAAAATTAAAACATCAAACTAAAAATGTGAGGACGACTTAACTAAATCTCCTAATTGTGCCAAATGGTAGTGAATAATGATGAGAATATATTGTCTTGCTCTTCTGGCAGTTAACCAAGAAGCTAATATGGCAGAGATTTTTGAAAATATTAGTGACAGATTGGAGCCTTGCTGTGGTGAGAACCCATTGAGATACTACTTGAAATCAGAACTGACTTATAATCCCTTTGATAGTTCTGTAACCCCTTAGAGAGAGGGTTCAAAATATACATACAAGGAAACTCAGTCTATAACTCACACTACTATAGAAGCATTTAACCCTAATAGTGGAATGGTCCTTAGAGATCAACTAAGTCTAACTCATTTTATAGATAAGGAAACAATATTCAGAAAAATTAGAATTTCTAATTGCAATATATACCACAGCCAAGTCAAATTTTTTCTATCTAGTAAGATGCACCAGACAGTCAATAGACAGGCCTCCAAATGTAGATGTTTCCAAATTATTTTGTTTCTGTTCAGTTGTTTTTCACTAGTGTGTGTCCCTTAATGACCCCATTTGGGGTTTTATTGCCAAAGATACTACAATGATTTGCCATTTTCTTCTCCTGTGAAAAAGTGGATCCATTTTGGCAGGCAATAAAAGGTTAAGTTGCTTGCCCAGGGTCACACAGCTGGAATGTATCTGAGGTTGGATTTCAATTCAGGGCTTCAATTCAATTCAGGCCAAGTGCTCTATCCACTGAACTACCAGCTGCCCCTCCCAACTTTAGCAATTGAAATTATAGTCAATATCCCTCTCAGTTATTTATGAAGACTTCCTTAAGTACAAATATGTGTTAAATGTTGACCATGAACTTACTATTATTCTAAATGCTTAGAAGGAATAGTAAAGAAAAGTCTTTGCTTTTGGGGATTTTAATACATGACTAAAAGTGCTACAAGAGTCCAAAGAAAAGGAAAGGTAATTGTGGACTAGGGTTGCAATGTCTCCTTCTCCTCCTCCTTCTTCTTTCTGTATTCAAATGTTACGGGGATTTCTAAATGTGGAAACTCCTTCCACTGATATAGATTCTTATTTCATCTATAATGTATAATCTTCTAGGGCTGTCTTAGTAACTGAGTTTAAATAACTTGTCTATGATCACACACCTAATACATGTAAGACATACGACTTCAATCCAGATTTTCCTGTCTCCAAGGCCAGCCCTCTATCCAGTACACTATATTGCTTCTTATACATATATATTTTACATCAGTAAAAACATAATTTTCTACAACTACTCTTTAAAATATACTTACTCACTACCTTGTATATTGATGGACTTTGACTATTCCCGGATATGAATTTTTTTGAAAAGTCATAGATTGACATTATAGAATGTACTTAAAAATGGAGTTCAACAAGGGAAAACTTGAAAATACCCTACATCTCTGAAATACCTGTTTCATTTTCAAAACTGAGTCTATATTACTTATACATCTTTAACTATGATCCTTGTTTTCCAGTAGGAGATCAGAGAAGTACAAAAATGTGAGTCTCTGCATAGTATTTCATAGGAAATAAAGCAGGAAAGAATCACAGAGACCATTTATTGTAACTCTCTCATTTTATGCAATTTGGGCCTATGAAAAGATATAACTTTCTTAAAACTCTACTAAGAAATGTGTACTCAGGGAAACGTATGACAAGACTTCATGCTATCTTCTGATATGATAAATTCAGAACTAACAAGTGATGCTACAATCTGAGTATCAAGAAACCCAGCTGAGAATTGGGCAGAACCCACAATGTCAGAAGTCTTTGGACCCCACAAAAGGGTTCTGACTTTTTTCAACACATTTTAGCAAGAATATTAAAACTTCACACAAGTAAAAATATCCTTAGACAAATTTGAGAAACATGGTATTTAGGTCAAAAGGTCTTCTCTGAGTTTATCTAACATCTGTCTCCTCCTTCTACCAGCAACACCCTTGAGGTAAAATTGTCTTTCCCCCTGTAACTCTGGTGTCTGAAAGTTATTTTAAAAAATTTATTGAGTCTATCTCCTTCCAACCTGCACATTAAAACACATTTTCTCTCCTGTTGATTTTTCATACAGTCTATTTCCTTCTGTTATCAGCTTTAGGGGTTATTTTAATTTTGTCTCCACACAAAGGAGATGCTCTCTTGCCACCTCAGAGCACAGGCTGCAATTCTCTGAGGTAAGGATCCTGTATTGTTTTCTTTTCATCATAGTATATGTGATGGAATTATAATGCATATGATAGTGTTATAGACTTAAAGGAGACTTCTTTTAATTGGGTCAGTGGTGATGTTGAAATAACATCCCCATTCCATGCAGCATATAGAAGGAACTAGAACGCTAAAGTGATAAATTTCTTACTATAATTACAGAATGGATGCCTGACCTTCATGTGAGCTTAGAGATATGAATGCAAGAGAGATTTTTTCCATCTCTATAGTTTTAGCTGTTACTTTAAAGAGAAAACCTGGGTTTTTTCAAGTTCTTAAGTCAGTATAGCAGCTTGTAGCCATCTGGAATTAAACAAACCCTAGAACCTAATGGCACCTCTATACCAGAGGTTGAAAAAAACAAAAATCTTCTCCATTCTATAAAGGGAAAACCTAAGAATAAATTGCTTTTAGCTACAGATACAATTCTAACTTCTCTGTTTCTATTCAAGGCAGTAATGAAAGCTTTTCCCAGTTGCTCTGCAATACTTATATTGCCATAAGGTCAAAACGAGAAGCATTAAGTCAGAACTTGCCAATAAAGTAGTTTACACAATGGCCCCAACCATACCAAATATCAAAAAGGCTCCAGTTTCTTTTAGTGACCTGAGAGAATTTCAATTTACTTTCTTTTTTAGGTGGGATTTACTCATATACGTTAATGCAAATTAGCTGTGCTCTCTCCTGAGGCAGTCACAGGAAGACCTATTTATTCCTCAGTGCCAGAGACACATGGATCAATCAATCACTCGACCAACAAACAGATAAAAGCCTGAAATTGACTCTAAAAACAACCGCAAGTAGAAGCAGGAGACCTAAGTGTGAGTCCCAGGTGTTGATATGTGACCTTAGGCCATCATTTATAAAATAATAAGAGCTCAGAGTTGGAAGAGACCTTGAAGTTTATCTATCTACTCCAACCTATTTATATGTGAGCTTAAATAATGAAAGATAACTCTAACTTACACATAGCATTTAATAATTGAAAGTTACTTTACATATATTGTATCTGAGCCTCATGATTCACTGTAGATATTATCTCCATTTTACAAAACAAGGAAAAGGATGATAGATGTTTCAAAGTCTTGCCCCTGGTTTCATGAGAAAATAACTACCTGAGGTGAGATTTAAAGCAGTCTTCCTGACTCAAAATCTATCATTTCATTGACCATATCAATGCCACCTTCTAATTCTATCTAGAACATCTCTGAAAAATGAACATCGAACCTTCTCTTGAAGACCTCCAGTGAAAGACAATTATTTACTTGTTGGAACACCTATAATTTTTTTAGAATTCAATTACTAGATAAAAAAAGAAATCTCTCTCTCTCACACACATACACGTGTACACTATTTATTGAATTTATTGAATATTTTAATTACACTTGATAGAGGACTCAGGAGTGCTGAAGGTAGAGGAATGTTGTGAATCTTTGGAGTTATGTCTTCAGTTGGCCCTCCACATCAGGTTTGTTGCACCAAAGATGGTTTCAGTTTCCTTCTCTGATAGTTCCCATCTCTGACATGTGTCCATGTGCTGATCTTGGGACTTCTAGGATGGTGAATGATAGAGGAGTTTAGTTTTGGCTGTAACTTCTGCCCCAAAATCTACACTCTGGGATCTTTGTACATTATAAGTAATTGATAGGGGTCCATTTTGTGTTCTTCCTTCGTTTTTGAAGAAGACCATGACATCAGAAAAATGATGAAATGACTTGCATTTGACTTTGTTTTGAATGAGAGAGGGCTGTGCAAGGTTATCAGCATCACTTTCTCCTTCTAAGTCATCTGGATCCAGTAACTAGGTATTCATCAAGATGAGTGGAGATGGCCCACTCATTCATCTTGGCCTTTTCATGTACTCACTTAGAGGGAGGTAACCCCCATTGAATGAATAGGCCTCTTTAAGAAGTAATCAGGGAATGGCTCTTTAAATGAGCAAAAGAAAAAAATTAGTAAATCAAATTGGGAGGGAAAGAGAAACTGTTACTATTGATAAGATGGGGTATATTAGAGAAAAATTAGAATCGTGTTGGGGAAGAGTCTGATTTATTCCACACCTGACTTTGAAACACATTGGGCTTGTTTCCATGACTTTGGCTGGACATTGTGAAATGTTTTTCTGCAAATTTCACAGAACTCAGAAACTCAGCTCTATAGAGAGATAACTAAAGCTCATTAGAGACCTCAAGGCTCAAGACATATAATATAACAAAAAATAAAAAACAAAGGTGCTATTAAGTTTGTTCCTGTCCTGTATTTCTGACTTATTTTGTAATTCTCCTGAGTCACCAGACTTTAAAATGTGTAAGTGAAGTAAGATGTCAAATTCTTTTTTTATTGAATACTTTATATAATGGGATATCTCACTTTATGAGATGTATTAGCAGGCAACCATTGGAAGCTAATACAGGTCCATTCTAAATTATTCCAAGCAAGAACTCTGATGGGCAAGAAACACAACTCAGTGTCTCCTATAATCTGGATTATCTTTTATAAAGAGAGCTACATCTCTGGTCTGACTCACAATCTTGGAGATATAACGCTAGCATGGGAACTAAATTTCAGCTTTCCTATGCTTTATAAAGAAAACATAATAATATGTTCATCTTTCTCCCCTACCACTAGTTATTGTCAGGAACAAAGAAGTTAGTCTGAGGAGAGTTTTATAACAATGAGGTACTACATAAATATAAACTATTGTGCTTTTATTATATTTTAATAAACTTAGATGAACATACTACCATAATTTTATGTCCCTACTGCAGGATTGAATTAGGTGTAGTGATAAAGATGGAAATATAAGATGTGATATCTATCCTCAATAAGTTTGGTAAAAAAGACAATGTAATATAATTAAACACTATATTGAGAGTCTAAAGACTTGATTTTGAGTCCTGACTGCTCCTTACTAGCTATATGAGCACAGAGAAGTCATATTTCTTTGGGATTCAGTTTCATTATTTTTAAAACGAGTGATTATATTATATTACCTCTAAGCACTTTTCCAACTTTAAATCTATGATTCTATAATAAATAAGTAAATAACAAAGGTAAACAATAAAAGTGATATATATTTTTTCTCCTAAATTGTGTAGTACTGATCCTATGATTATAAGTTTTCAAAAAGGCAGAGGTAGATAACTGAGGGCTGGAATAGTCAAGGAAGGCTTTATATACATGGAAGGATTCATTTTGGGTCTTCGAAATTTTTACTTAACATGTGCTATAATTTATTTACTGCAAAATATGTATGGGGAGATAGAGATTGGATCTGTGATATTAATCTTGAGAACTCCCAGATGAACTTTTTACCAACGGATATTAATACCTCTCTGCAATGTATGACTTTATAAAGTTGTTAAGAGCATACAAAGTTATGTGGTTTGCCAAGAGTCACACAACTAGCACAAGTCAGAGATCAGCCTTGAATCAGTTCTTCCATTCTCAGTCCATCCTCCATTCACCACATTGCTCCTTGTATATGAATGGTAGCTATGACAATACAGGCCAGGAAGCTTCAGGTGACCATTATTTCATCCAGTTCTTAGTTTGGTTAAGCTTATATTACTTTTCCACAAGATTTAATGATTTTCTTGATTGTCTCTTAATGTCTTATCAGCCAGTCCATCAATGGAAAATGAGTTGCTTCAATCTAAAATTGTGTCAATAAAATGAAGAGAAAAAATGAACAGTATGGACAGAGGAGAGATCTCAAGTGGAATAGTATATGTATTATAGACACTGACCCACAAGGTTTCAACTCTGTCCTGGGGATGCTGCTGGAGCAAGGCTTTTTGTCAAATGCAAAAACAGAACCACTGGGTGTTTGGGAGATAGGGTATTTTTAAAAAGTGGCCAGAGCATCTGTTGCAATGAGGAATCAGAAAAGCCATTCAAGTCAGAGGGAGAATTATAGGATTAGAGAGGGCAAACAGAATAAAGACACCATACATTGATTGATAAGTGTAAGTCATGAGGAAAGGCCAGTTTTTACAATGGGTTGGTTATTTACCAGAAGAGATGATGGATTTACAAGCAGGAACATCAAACATTTGGTTGAAGAAGAGGTTGTAACTCAGGTGAAATAAAGATTATTGATCATTATACCATAACAATGATTCTTTGAGCTATGAGAAAAAGATGAGTAAAGTATGATAGATCATTGCAGAAGTATGTGTGGAGTGATAAAGAGACTAACATTACCTGGCCGAAGAGGGAAGTATCAGAGAGAAATTTTATTTCAGGATCTGTATAAGCTGTGTTCTATGTCTCTGTTGATGACCACTACATCAGGGGTCACTCAACATGGTCCTGTGGAGAAAGCATTGGATATGGGGTTAAATTATCTGAATCTTCCACTTACTGGCTACATAATCTTAGGAGAGTCAGTTAACCTCTTTGGACCTTAGCTTCATTATTTGTAAAATGAAGAGTTTGCACCAGATTGCAGTCACAAAATTGGAAGGGACCTTATCACCTCACCCAGTCCATGCCAAATCCCTACTATAATGTACATAACAATTGGTTTTGTACTCTACCTTGAGAATTGCCAAGGAGGTGAAATGTGCCATCTCTTTGGTCAAGTCTCCTACTGATGTTGTGATGGGAATGGGCACCATTCCATCAGGTCTCTAGTCTGGACTCTTGTCATGTAAGAAGAATAACATCATTCCTTTTGTACTTACTTCTCATCAACAGCCTAAAGCTCTGAAAGTTTTCTCTCTGAAACAAAATTCCTCAGGATATTAAAAATCTACCTAAAATATCCCCTCAATCATCAAGGAAGTTCCTCATGATCCACCCTGCCATACCAGTTATTTTAACCCCACTACAAACCAATTCTTCTCAATCTACTTTCCCAAAGTCCCACCCAAATCTACCCCAACTTCTACTGTACTCTTTCCAATGCCTTCTCTACAGACAGCAGTCTCTTACATCTTACATTGTTGAGGGCCAGGGTGGAGTGTGGTTGACAACATCAGGATAGACCTTCGGGGAAACTGTTCTTGGAGACTGTGCTCTGTTAGGGGCCAAGCTCTGGACCAGCCTTCAGGAGCTGGCTCCACCCTCAGGGAGCTGGCTCTGCCCTCAGGGAGGAACATGGGCGGGGCTCTGGCTGGGGATATAAGGAGCTGTCCGGGAGGGATTGGGGAGAGAGATGTAACCAAGAAAGAGATGTAGAAGGACGCCATCAATAAAGTGAAGAGCACAGACATCCTCGGGCGAGTGTGTAGTCATTTGTTCCCTCCGTGGAGGAGGGGACAGCCCTGTCGCGCAAGCTAGGCCATACGGTCGCACGGCAGGGACCGGAGACGTCCGAAGACCTGGAGGAAAGGTTGCCCAAGCGAAGTCTGGGGTAAGGAAGTGGGCCCTGTGTTAGAGTGCCGCCTGGAATAGTGGGCGAAGACCCCAGAGAGATTACCGTCTGGAATATTGGGCGAGGCCACCTGGCTTAGTAGCCAAGTGAAGGCCGGGGATTAGCCCCGTGCAGCTGGCGCCCAACGTGGGGCCGCAAATTTGAGTACCGCTTGGAAGGACTACACAACCTCGCTGCTGAGCAGTGGGAAGCCGGAAAGGGATAATTATGGGTCAGGGAAGTAGCGTTCCGCTGATCCGGCCCGAGGATAAAGAAGTGCTGGCATGTCACCTCTATAAATTATGCAAAAAGGAAGGAATGCGTCCTCATATTAAGACATGCCGTAGCTTTGTTGAACATATTTGGGAAACCTCCCCTTGGTTAGAGTACAGTGGGATTACGCCCCACGGTTGGGAGGTAGTAGGCCAGCAGATGGCCTCTTATGAGGACACCAACCCCGGGGTGCTTCTCGACAGTGATTTTGTTATGTACGGGGTGATAAAAGCAGCCCTTGTGGGCTCCCCACATCCAACTTGCTTGGCTGCCGCTTGTGTGATACAAATGGGAGACTCCCTAATGGAGATTTCTGACGAGGAGTCGAGACCCCCATCTACTGCTCTCCCTTTTTTATCTTTGGAGCATTGGCAGTCAGGGAGCTCAGGAGACAATCACGACCAGATAGGACAGAGAGGAAAGAGGGAGTTGGCGCAGTCAGAAATTCAACCAGGAAATACATCCAGAGTTGGCCCAGGGCCTGGATTTGTGGCGCAGCAAAAAATTTGCCCCAAGGCCTGGATTTGTGGCACAGCAAAAAATTTGCCCAGGATCTGTGGTGCAGTGACGAATTCAGTGGCCTGGATGTTCTTCCAGCCCTGGCACTCGACACATATCTATGGTGCAGTAAAAAGTTGTAAAAGTAAGTCTAAAAAAGGAATCTTGTACAGGAGAAAGTCTAGACAGGGAATCTTATACAAGACTTAATTACACAGTGATAGAAATTAAGCCAGAGTTATAATGTGTACAGAGGATTTCTGACCATTTTTCTCAGTTTTTGGATTCTTTTATTGTCTGTATATGTGTTCTGTCTTTACATGTTCTGTGTGCGTCTGTTTGTGAGTTATTACGGTCAGCTCCATGGTAGCTGGACCTTGGAATGTTATCTCTTTTCCTCCCCCTCTTCCCTTCTCTCTGATGGCTGCAGCATCGGGGAGAAGCATGGGAGAGAGAAAGAGAGGAACTACTCATATTATTTAGTTTATATGACTGCAAAAATGCAGTTTTGGATAAAAAATGCAAGGAATATATAAGTGCAGTTTTAAAGGGGCTTTAATCAAAGCTCATTAGAAAGACAACATGGATATGAAATTTAGGGAAAGCATAAAAGTTTTGGAAATTAATGGAAAGTTTTTGGTAAAACTCTCTCTCTCTCTTTCTTTACTTTCTAATCCTGGCCAGATTGTGAAAGTAGAGAGAAAGATAAGAGGAGATCAGAGGCAGGCTGATTAGCATTTTCCTTATCTCATGCCTCACCTAAAAGAAAAGTTTTTGTATAAGGAGAAATAACCAAAACATAGTTATTCTGGTCATAATTTAAGTGAAACATGTCACTCCTAATTGGATGCCTAAAGCAGATCAGGATTTGTTATATCATTTGGCACTAAGGCAAATTGGAAAAATGCATATTAAAGAGACACCTCAACAGAGAAAAAGCTTTTGAAACTCTGCAGCAGAACAGAACAGACTTGGCGCCACTGGACAGTTGTCCAGAAGTCTACCCCCTTTGACTGATGAATTTCAAAAGTCCTCTTGTTCAAAGACCTTTTTAAGGAGTGGACACAGAAGTAAAATCTATTTGAGTAAATGTTAGAACCATTAAGATTTTTGCCCTGCAGTCCCAAATCATCATTCAGCTGGGTCTGCAGTGAATTGTATCTCTTATCATTCCAGATTAGATCTAGGGAAGAGAACTATCATTTTGAAGGTTTTCAACTAAAATTTTTATAAAAGTTTGGTGACTGTTAACAACAGAAAAAATTTTAAAAACAGTTTTAAATTTTCCTTTTCAAAGTAATGTATCAATAAGTTAATATGTAACACTCTATAGAGCAGAAAAAAAAAATCTTGCTCTTTTAATCTCAATTTGTACTCATTCCCAGGCCCAATTGCAACTTTCCTACAAAGAACATCAGTATCTGCAGGAACATCAGGTTCCAGGGTCATAGTTCCTGAGTTCCCAGACCCAATTGCAACTTTTCTGCAGAGAATATCACTATCTGCAGGAACATCAGGTTATCACGTTCCTGAAGCTAGTTCCAAGTAAAAGTTAACTTTAGCATTTGAACTTATTAGCAACCTAATTTCTAAAGAATTTTTCTTCCAGAGTATAGGTAATCAGAATAGGAGAAACTAGCCTATGACAATGATGTCCATCTATTCAGTGGTCAGGTCTAAGTTTGAAATCCCCTATCTTAGATTCTACAAAGGTTACAACTTTAAATTGTCTTTCAAAAAATTGATAGGAGAAATTCAGTGTTGTGGACCACAATTGGGGAGCACAACAGATCGAATGAAACCATTATGTGATTTATTATCAATTAAATTCACACAGAGGATGGACAGGTGGAGCTTTGGAATGTTTGAAATTAGTGCAGAAAAATATTATGGGATGCACTACTAGCAAAATATTAGAATTACAGGACTTGAAAGTCACAATCTTATTCACTGAGAAAAAACCCACTGGAGCTTTTCATCAAAAACAAGGAATTATTGAGTGGGTACATTTAGCCCACATAAAGCACAGAGCCTGTGTGCCTTATCCTGTGCTAGTAGCCCAAGTAATACATGAGGCAGTGGAAAGAGTGAGGATGTTACTAAGACAGGAACCTCACACGATATATACTATGTATACAGGTCAACAAATAGAGAACTGCATACAAGAATTTGTGGAATGGCAGATATTGATCAATCACAATATTCAACATGGCCTCCCAATTCCTTTCGGCCAGCAATTTCCCACATGACCATGGTCTTGGGCTGAAAAATGCTCTTCCTCGCCAGTAAAGGAGTTGATGTTTTTACAGATGCAACCAAATTTTAGGGCACCTATGTATATTCCATCCACAAAGGAGATGCATAAATTTAAAACAACATTTACTTCTACACAACAAAATGAATTATATGCAGTATTGCAAACATTGTTATATGTGAAAGAACCTTGTAATATCATCACAGACAACAAGTATACAGCACTATTGAAACCTAGATTGGAGTCAGCTTATATCCCTGATAGGTCAGAAAGTATTGAACAGATAACTATGGAAGTTCAATAGGCAATAAGGACCAGAACAACAATATTTTATATTACACACATTCAGTCGCATTTTAATTTACCTGGACCACTGATTGAGGGTAATGAGATGGCAGACAATGCACTTCAAACATTTCATTCTACTGAATTGGCAAGACAAGCACACTCCAAATTACACTTGTCTGCATGGTCTTTAAGACATCTTTATGGTATTTCCAGACAAGAAGTTAGATCTATAGTTAAGCAGTGTGTACAATGTGTTCCATTTTTACCCCCACCTTCTTGTCACCCTGTAAACCCTAAGGGTGATGGTCCAAATTCTATATGGCAAATGGATGTTCCTCATTATCCATCATTTGGAAGAGCAAAATATATTCATGTTACTGTTGACACATTTTCAGGTTTTATAATGGCAACAGCCAAGTGCGGAGAAGCTGTTAAGGATGTGAGAGCACATCTCTTACATTGCTTTGCAAATCATGGAGTACCAAAAAGCATTAAACCAAACAATGGTCCACCTTATATCAGGAAAGCCATTGAACAGTTCATGGTGGAATTTTCCATTTTACGTGTCACTGGAATCCCCCATAATCCCACTGGTCAAGCTATAGTGGAATGAGCAAATCGCTCCCTGGACACCTACTTGCTTAAACAAAAAGGGGGAGGTGGTCCAGGAGTTGATGATAAATTCGCAATTGGCTGTTTATACTCTAAATTGATGATAAATTACAATTGGCTGTTCAGCTGTTTATACTCTACATTATGTAAAATTGTGTATATTCTAAATTGATGAAGAATTACAATTGGCTGTTTGGCTGTTTATACTCTGCATTATTTAAAATTCGATAATGATGGCTTATCGGCTGCTATGAAATTCTTAACATTTCCTAATAAGGAGTCTACAAAGAATGAATCAGCAATAACAAGTGCCCTGAAAGCAGCCAGTAAAGTAATGTGGCACAATGAGAATAAAAACTGGTTTGGTCCTCATACAGTGTTAACGTGGGAAAAAGGGTATGTTTGTATTTTAAGATGATAATAAAGAAGTTTGGGTTCCAGTGGAAAGGATAAGAGTGATAGAGGACAACCGTCAAGATGGAGTGGTCACAGGGAGCAAGGAGGCACTATCAGCGGCGAATGAAAAAACTTCTGGAGAAATTCACTCAACTAGGTCACGATGACTCCTCTCATTCTTCTCGTACTTATCATGACACTCAACAACACTGCGTCCTTCATCCCAACGCTAAAGGAACAACAGAGATGGGCATTCATCACAAATCCACCATGGTTAAGGGCCTGCTTACAATCTATTCACATGGAGGATACATGGGACAATAGTAGTTTGGTCAAACAAGGACTTTGTGGGACTTGCTCGTGGGATGAAATATAGACCATTTTGTAACTTACAAAAGATGAGAAATGTAACCCTTTGGCATCTGTATATAGGGTTTTTACCATTTGAGAATTGTCACACACGCACTTGACAGGAGACAGAATTGATTACAGGAAACCACACAGAAATGTTGTATTCATGTCACAATTTTGCATATTTGCCTGATGAAAAATATGCGTCAAATTTTCCTAGACAAATGTATATTAATTACAAGGGATATCCTGAAATTGGAAGGCCTGTTCAGGAAATAGATAAAGTTATCTTAGTAATGGGAGGACAAACAGTGCGGGGAATGCCTGCTGTAGCATCACCAAGTAAATCTGACAATGTTACTTTAATGGGCAAAGTATGTCTAGGGAACAAATATATATATTTCTATAGGATAGAGACCAAAGATGTAAATCAGAGGCATATCGGAACATGATGGGAATTTTCAATTTTACATGCCAGAATTGTTCTGCACAAGAATGTATAAGACCAAAGACAGTAGGGAGAGTGTTTATTCTAACAAGACCTTGATATGCCATGACAGAAATTAAGGATAAAGGATGGTACGGAACACCCCGAGATAAGTTCTACATATTTTGGACAAGCAATTAACCCCTATAACTACTAAAGTATGTGGATGTGTTTTTTGTGTTAGGAATCATGTTATTAGCAGAAGCTATTTTAGCATCCACTACATTAGCTGTATCTATCTCTAATACACACAACACAATAGTTCAAGCTTCTGAATTGCATTCCCTTATGAAAAATGTATTTGCAGGCTTTAAGCAACAAGCAAAATAGACAATGAATTTTATGAAGCCATTCATACACTCCAAAAGGTAGTTGAAGTCATTGGTGGAGAAGTGTTTATGTTACAGTTACAACACAAATTGCAATGTGATTATAGATATAATGCCTTTTGTTTGACTACGAAATTGTATAATGGGTCACAAGTCCAAAGGGAAGAAATTAGAGCTCAATTGAATGGGCTAATTCCAGATCATGTCACCCTGGAAATCCAGAGATTAATTGAATTGGCAGAAGAATTAGATGAGGGGAAGCAGATGTTGATTTTGCCCCTGAACAAACGGCTTCAAAAATACCTCAGTTCTTCGATAGCTTAAGTTCATGAGGTCATGTAAAGACCTGTTTTTCACCTTTACTGATAGGTTTTGTAGTAGTGTTGTTAGTACTGCTGCTTGTGCCACTATGTATCAACCTTGCTTTGCGTAGTGTCCAGGACTCCCTAACATCTGGTAGGCAGAACATCATCGTCCTGAGGGAAAGATTGAGTCAAAACAACAAAGGGGAATTGTAGGGGAATTGCCAACCTCCAGCCTCTTGGACGGCATTCGCTGGTCACGGCTCAGGTAAACTGAGGGGAGACCAGTAGGGCATGAACAAGATGGCGCTGGGAGGAAGGATTCCCTTACAATGGAATTGCCAACCTCCAGCCTCTTGGACGGCATTCGCTGGTCACGGCTCAGGTAAACTGAGGGGAGACCGGTAAGGCATGAACAAGATGGCGCTGAGAGGAAGGATTCTGCCCCTGTTTTGCTCAAGGCTATTTTCCCAGGCTTTTCTGAGATCAAGGAAGCCAAAATATTTTTCTTTCTTGGGGCTACGTGTTTGCCCTGAGCAGTCCTGGTTTAAGGTAGAATTGCTGCCTTTTATTCTTCTTTGCCTCCTTCTCCCATGTTGCATTAGATGCTTTTGCGCTATGATAAGGCAGGCAATACTAGAAGCCAAAGCAGATTTGCGTACCCTCCTGTCCTCCCCCCAAACTCCCTACCCCTTATGATACTACTCCTGTTTAAACAAAAAGGGGGAGCTGTTAGGGGCCAAGCTCTGGACCAGCCTTCAGGAGCTGGCTCCACCCTCAGGGAGCTGGCTCTGCCCTCAGGGAGGAACATGGGCGGGGCTCTGGCTGGGGATATAAGGAGCTGTCCGGGAGGGATTGGGGAGAGAGATGTAACCAAGAAAGAGATGTAGAAGGACGCCATCAATAAAGTGAAGAGCACAGACATCCTCGGGCGAGTGTGTAGTCATTTGTTCCCTCCGTGGAGGAGGGGACAGCCCTGTCGCGCAAGCTAGGCCATACGGTCGCACGGCAGGGACCGGAGACGTCCGAAGACCTGGAGGAAAGGTTGCCCAAGCGAAGTCTGGGGTAAGGAAGTGGGCCCTGTGTTAGAGTGCCGCCTGGAATAGTGGGCGAAGACCCCAGAGAGATTACCGCCTGGAATATTGGGCGAGGCCACCTGGCTTAGTAGCCAAGTGAAGGCCGGGGATTAGCCCCGTGCAGTGCTCATTATCATCTGGAATGGCTCTCCATGCCCCTCCAGATGTTGTTGTCTCTGTGAGACAAGAGAATTACAGAAAACAAGGGATATGTAAAATAGATGTCCTCTAGGCTAATACCCTTTTAAGACTATAAGACTGATTTAATCACTGGGACAGGAGATGAGCATAATGTCACGTAGACTTTGCAGATTCTGTCTATATAAACCCTAACCCTCAGATCAATAAACGGAATTGGTCTGTCTTTTCCTGCCTCCTGTGACTCTTTTCTTTCAACCGCATCACTGAGTCGTGTAGGGAAATGGGCCATCCGCTACATTACATCTTCTCCATCTTTTGGTTCACACTGAGCCCTAGTTCCCTCTTGATAACACGTCCTCCCTCATCATTCTCCCCAATTTACTGGCTGAAATGTGGGAGGTAGAATATTTCTGCTTTCAGGTTTTCTCTTTAGGACCATAAGTGATGTAGTAGATAGAGCACCAGTGCAGGAGTCAGGAAGACCTGAGTTCAAATCTCACCTCAGACACTTGACACTCACTAGCTGTGTGACTTTGGGCAAGTCACTTAACCCTAATTGCCTCATCCTGGGTTATCTCCAGTCATCCTGATGAATATCTGGTTACTGGATTCAGATGGCTCTAGAGAAGAAGTGAGGCTGGTGACCTGCATAGCCCTCCCTCACTCAAAACAAAGTCAAGTGCAAATCATATCATTTCTCTAATGGCATGGTCTTCAACAAGGAAGAATGAACACACACTTAGGACCATCACTTAGTAATCTCTCTTCTTTTGATATTCACTCAATCCATATCTACCATCCAGTCAAATTCCTGGGTGCTATTGTCTACTGATCTCATAGATACTCCCCTTCTTATTTCAAAGAAGTAAGTACCCAGCTAATAGTTTTTCTTTCTCAATACCATCATAGTAGAATACTTCAACACACACGTATATATGTATGTATGTATGTATGTATGTATGTATGTATGTATATATGTATGTATCAGTCCTTCATCAAATACTTTAACCTCACAGTTCCTCAGCTGACTTATTTCACATAACCTGTACCTCCACACCACCTCAGCCACCAAAATAGTGACATTCTTGATATTTTGATCATTCAGAAATATCCAGTTCCATATTCCTGAACTCTGAAATTCTCTTGTCAGATCATAATCCACTGTCAGTCCACATTGTCCTCTGCCTTCCAGTCCCAAAACCTGTAGTTTGTCTTTATTTTTATCTCCCTTCTCTCTCCCAGGCTATCACTCGTACACTTGTTAATCTCACCTCACTTCTCCATGTTGACTCCTTGGAGAACTAACTCAATTCTACATTATTCTTTTCTTTTGAACTGTCCCTTTATCATATTCTGATCTTGCCCTATTAAGTCTTAGTCTTGGATAATTTCCACTGTTATTGCTTCAATTCTTGCACATTTACTGAACAATAAAAGTGGAGAACATCATGAAACTGTGATGAATGTGTCAAATGCAAATTAATATCAAATGACAACTACTGGGTCATCACTATTGCAAGATATTTTTTTTTCCATGCCTCCCTAATTAATTCAGTGTCCTATTCACCTTAGCAGCAATTTCACAAATTGTCCTCCCCACTCAAAACCTCCTATGGATCCCTCCACCTACTCTATCTTAGCTGATAACCTAGGCTCTTATTTTACTGAAAAAATGAGGGCATTTGACAAGATCTCCTTTCTGTCTCATCATCCTTTACTCAGAAGCCTTCATCTCCTTAATTTGTCTCACTTGAAGAAGTAAATCACCTTTCCAAGGCTAACCCTCCTATATGCATACTGTTCTAGTCTCCTCCAACATATTATCTCCTCCATTATCGACACTCTCACTTATCATTAGTATTTCCCTGTCTTCTGTCTGTTTCCCTTCTTTCTACAAACATGCCCATTCTCCCTCATCCTCAAAAAACTCTTATTTCCCCCACCCAGTCCTGTTCGCTACACCCACATCTATTCTGTTCTTTGTGGCTAAACTCTTTGATAAAGTCATGTGAAATAAGCGCCTTCACTTTTCATTTCACTCTTCTTAAGTCCCTATAGTTTCTCTTCCAACATCATCATTGAATCAAAGCTATTGTCTCAAAATTTATATGGTTATCTACCAATTGCTAAATCCAATTACATTTTCTCAATCCTCATCTTTCTTGACTTTCCGTAGTCTTTGACACTGTTGATTACCCCTTCCCTTTGATACTCTAATCTCTCGGGTATCTATGACAATATTCTATCCTGATTCTTCTCCTACCTCTTTGATCATTCCTTAGTCTCCTTGGCTGGATCTTCATCCAAGACACTAATTGTGTGTTCCAAAGGGTTCTTTCCTGGGCAGGCTCCTCTTCTCTCTTTATATTAATTTACTTCATGATCTTATCAATTCCCATGGATTAAATTATCATCTATATGTTGATGACTAAAAAGTCACTTCTCATGTCAGTCAACACACATATATTAAATTCCTATGATGTTGGAAGCACTATCAAGTGCTGGAGATTTAATATTAGAAAGAAGATAATGGGATGAGAGGGACATTATACACAGAAAAAAGCTGAACAGTTGAGATGAAGAGATGGGAAAGTGTTCAAATGACTACGCCAAGCAGGAATGATGTCCAAAAAAGTCCAAAAGGGGTACAACCAGGTGAGAAATGAGAGAATGGGTGCTTTGGGGCTTCTCCTTAAACAGAGGCCTGAGAGTTCATGGCTGTACCTTCCAATCAGAGGGGAAGAAAGTACTGATGAAGTGTAAGAACCTACCTGTATTAGATATTTCAGAATGATGAAATTTCCCAGTGAAATGGTTCCTGGGGACATGGTTGAGAAGTCTTAGAAGTCTGGTTCTAATCCCTTTGCTGAGTCATCTCAAACTGGATATTCTGTAGACATTTTAGACTCACATAACTTCAAATGAACTCATCCATCTCCCCAACCCTTTACCCCTCCAAAATTTCCTGAGCACCATGCTCACAATTAAACAGGCTCCGAACCTACATATCATCTTTAGCTTCTCACTCTCACCCTCATATTCAGTTTGGTGCCAGTGCTTTTTAATTTTTGCCTTCCCAGTTTTTCCCTTCATCCATCTTCTATTGCTATGACTCTGGTCCAGGTCCTCATCACCTCATCCCTAGGCTGTTAAAATAATCTATTAGTTGGTTTCCAGACACAAGTGCTGCCCAAGTTCTGTTGATCTTGCACTCATTTACCAGTGATTGTCCTAAAGTATAGGTTTGGCCATTTTTGCATCGTTCCTCAATATGTTCCTTATCATTATAAAATTCTCTGGTGTTCAAAGCCTTTCACAACTTGCTTTCCACCTAACGTTTCTGGTCTTCTCACATAGTACTCTACCTCCTTCATCATATATTTCACAATCTAGTAACACTAGTTTCCTTTTTATTGTCAGTACAAGATACAATATCTACCAACTATGTATTTTCACTGACTATCCTAATGCCTGGAATGCTATCCTTTCTTATCTCTGCCTCCTGGCTTCCCTGGCTTACTTCAAGTTCAAGCTAAAATTCCACTTTTTACAGGAAACTCAGTGTAATCCTTTAAAAAATATTTATTTTGATAATTTTTTCACCATTACATGTAAATTTTTTAGGATTCTTTTTTTTTTAAATTTTAAGTTCAAATTCTCTCTCCATCCTGCCCCTCCCCCTCCTTGAAAAAGCATACAATTTGTTACTGATTATACCTATGAGTTCATGCAAATCATATGCACATGTTAGCCATACTGCAAAAGAAACCAGCCCCAAAACACAAGGAAAATAAAGTAAAAAATACCTTGCATTTAGAGTTCATTAGTTTTCTCACTGGAGATTGATAAAACTTTTCATCATGCATCATTTGGAATTGTCTTGGATCATTGTTTTGATCTAAGTAGTGAATTTTTTTCCATAGTTGATCATTTTGCAATATTGCTGTTTTTGACCATTGATTATCTTTATAATAATGCTGTTACTGTGTTCAGCGTTTTCTTCGCTCTACTCACTTCACTTTGTACAAGTTTTATCTGTCACCCCAGATTATTCTGAAACCTTCCTGCTCATCATTTCTTATAACTTAACAGTATTCCATTACAATAATATGCTATAACTTGTTCAGCCATACTCCATTTGATGGACATCCCTCAATTTCTAATTATTTGCCACTACAAAAAGAGCTCGATAAATATTTTAGTTCAAACAGGTCCCTTCTGTTTTCCTCGATCTTTTTGGGATACAAATCTAGCAGTGTTATTGCAGGGTCAGAAACCATGAACAGTTTTGTTAGACCTTTGGGAATAGTACCAAATTGTTTTCTAGCATAGTTGGATCAGTTTATAACTCCACCAACAGTGCACCACTGTCCCATCTTCTCCATTATTCCTCCAATATTAGTAATTTTCCATCTTTGTCATATTAGCCTGGTACTTCAGGGTTTTTTAATTTGAACTTCTGCAGTTAGTAGTGACCTAGAGCATTTTCATGTGACCCTTGATAATTTTGATTTCTTCTTCTGAAAACTGCCTGTTCATATCCTTTGTCCATTTATCAAATGGGGAATTGCTCTTTGGTATATAAATTTGGCTTAGTCCCTTATATATTTGAGAGATGATACTTTTAACAGAGAAATTTGTGGTAAATTCTCCCCATACCCAGCAATTTTCTGTTTACATAATAATTTAGTTACATTAGATTTGCTTGCAAAAAAAAAGAATTTCATATAGTAAAAATTATCAATTTTACTCCCCTCTCTTCTTCTTTATCTTATGTTAGGTCATAGATACAATAAGTACAATTTTCAACTACTGCCTAATGAATTCATCTTTTATGTCTAAATCATCTTTGCTTTTTGTAATGTCTGAGATCATGATTTCTACCGCTGCCTTTTCTATGTCATCTGAATCATAATAGATACTGCTCCATCACCTTATTTTGACTCTATGTGTGTCTTTCTATTTCAAGTTTGTTTTTTTAAGGAACATACTGTTGGATTCTGGTTTCTAATCTGTTCTGCTATCGGCTTCCATTTTATGGATGACTTCATCACATTCACATTCAGAGTTATGATTACCAACTGCAATTCCCTTCATCCTGCTTTCTTCTATTTATCCTTCTCTCTCTCTCTCTCTCTCTCTCTCTCTCTCTCTCTCTGTCTCTCTCTCTCTGTCTCTCTCTCTCTGTCTCTCTCTCTCTGTCTCTCTCTCTGTCTCTGTCTCTGTCTCTGTCTCTCTCTCTCTCTCATTCTATCCCTTCTCCAAAATGCATTTTGTTTTTGATCATTGCTTTCCTTTATCCAATCTCCCTTTCATCACCCCCTTGTTTTCTTATCCCCTTCCCCTCCTCCTTCCCTGTTATATAAAATAGATTTCTCTTTTTTTTCCTTTTGCTTAATTTATTTGTTTTCAGTTTTCAACAATCACTTTCATATATTTTATATTTTCTCTCTCTCCCTCCTCCCTCCCTCCCCAAGATGGCATGCAATCTCATATGGGTTGTACATATACAGCCTTAAAAAACACATTTTCGAGTTAGCCATGTTGCATAGAAGAATTAAAATGAGTGGGAGCAACCATGAGGAAAATAAACCATAAAAAAAAGAGAAAAAGTCTGCTTCATTCTGCATTCTGATTCTATAGTTCTTTCTCTGGATGTGGATGGCATTTTGCATCAAGAGGCCTTTGGAAATGTTTTAGGTCCTTGCATTGCTGTGAAGGGTTAAGTCTATCAGAAACAACTCTCACACACTATGGATGTTACTGTGTATAATGTTCTCTTGATTCTATTCATTTCACTCAGCATCAGTTCATATAAAACTTTCCAGATTTTTCTGAAGTCCACCTGTTCATCATTTCTTATAGCACAATAGTATTCCATCACATTTCTATACTACAACTTGTAAAGCCATTTCCCAATTGATGGACATTCCCTTGATTTCCAGTTCTTGGCCACCACAAAAAGAACTGCTACAAATATTTGTGTACATGTGGATCCTTTTCCCATTTTTATTATCTCTTTGGGATACAGCTAGAAGATAGCTGTATCTATTTGGGATACAGATAGAAGCAACATTGCTAGGTCAAAGGGTATGCAACAATTTTATAACCTTTTGGGGTATAGTTCCAAGTTGCTCTCCAGAATGGTTGGATCAGCTCTCAACTCCGTCGACAATGAATTAGTGTTCTAAATCTCCCACATTTTCTCCAACATTTATCAGTAAGACAGATTTCTATTAACAATTAATTTCTATTAACAATTAACAATTAAGACAGAATTTCTATTAACAAGATAGATTTCTATCTACCTAATCTTATATTTCCTTCTTTGAAACAATTTAGATGCATGTGAGGTTCAAGTGTTGCTCCCCACCAGCATTTTCACCTCCACTGTAAAAGTCTTTTCTTGTGTGCCTCTTACATAAGATAATTTTCCTCACTTCTTTCTCTTCATTCATCCCTTTCCCAGAGCATCTCTCTTTCTTGCCAATTCATTTTTACATCATCCCAACATAATCAAATCACACCTTCACCATCTTCCTATATAGACGTCTTCTACCTATCCTAATAAATTTCTTAGTAATATGTATCATCTTGCCATATTGAAATGTAAAAACTTTAACAATATTGTCATCCTTATGATTTCTCTTCCATATTTACCTTGTTATGCTTTTCTTGGGTCTTGTTTGTGAAAGATGAATTTTCTATTTCTCATTGCAATTTTCATCAGGAATGCTTAAAAGTCCTCTATTTTATTAAATAGCAATTTTTTCTCTTTTGAAGGATTATACTTAGTTTTGCTTTTTATGTTAATTTTTGGTTTTAATCTCAACTCTTTTACCTTCTAGAATTTCATATTCCAAGTTGACTATGTCCAAATGTGGTAGGTGCTAAATCTTGCACAATACTGACTACAGCTTCCTTCTATTTCATGATTTCTTTCTGATTGCATGATGTATTTTCACTTTGATCTGGAAGCTCTGGATTTTGGCTCTATTATTCCTTGGAGCTTTCATTTTAACTTTCCTTTCAGGTATTGATCAGTGCTTTTTTTTTTTCAGTTTCTCTTTTATCTCTGGTTCTAGGTTATTGGGGCCACTCTCCTTTACAGTTTCCTGAACTATGATGTCTAGGTTCTTTATTTTATCATGGGTTTCATAATTACTTAATTATCTCTCCTTGATCTCTTCCATTTTAGTTGTTTTTACAATGATTGATTTCACATTCTTTTCTATTTTTTTTCATTTTTACTTTGTTTTTATTGTGATATCTCATAAAGTCTTTATTTCTCACTAGTGCAAATCTCATTTTTAAGAATTTTTTTTCCTTCCAGTGAGTTGTTGTAACGCTTTTTTTTTCCATTAGACCAATTCTGATTTTTGAAGAAGTTATCTTCTTAAGTATTTTTTTTTACTTCTGTTACAAAATTGCTAATTGCCTTTTCATAATTTTCTTTTTTTAAATATAAATTTATTTATTTAACTTTTAACATTCATTTTCACAAAATTTTGGGTTCCAAATTTTCTCCCCATTTATCCCCTCTCCCTACCCCAATGCACTGATCATTCTAATTTTCCCTATCACCAATCTGCCCTCTCTTCTATCATCCCTCCATCTCTTGTCCCCATCTTCTCTTTTGTTCTGTAGGGCCAGATGACTTTCTATTCCCCATTAACTGTATTTCTTGTTTCCTAGTAGCAAGAACAATACTCAACAGTTGTTCCTAAACCTTTGAGTTCCAAATTCTCCCCATCCCTCCCTCCCCACCCATTCCCTTTGGGAAGGCAGGCAATTCAATAATAGGCCATATCTGTGTAGTTTTGCAAATGACTTCGATGACAGTTGTATTGTGTAAGACTAACTGTATTTCTCTCCATCCTATCTTGCCCCCATTTTTTCTATTCTGTCTTTTGATCCTGTCCCTCCCTGAGTGTTGACTTAAAATTGCTCCCTCCTCCCATTGCTCTCCCTCCCATCACCCCCCCACCCCGCTTATCTCCTTCTCCCCCACTTTCCTATATTGTAAGATAGGTTTTCATACCAAAATGAGTGTGCATTTTATTCCTTCCTTTAGTCGAATGTGATGAGGGTAAACTTCATGTTTTTTTCTCAGCTCTCCTCTTTTTCCCTCCACTAAAAAGTCTCCTGCTTGCCTCTTGAATGAGAGATAATTTACCCCATTCCATTTCACCCTCTCTCCTCCCACTACATTTCTCTCTCACCATTTGCCTTAATTTCTTTTAAGATATGGTCCCATCCTATTCAATTCACTGTGTGCTCTCTGTCTCTGTATGTGCATGCATGTGTGTATGTGTGTGTGCACACACATCTACATGTGTGTGTGTGTGTGTGCATGGTCCTACCAACTACCCAGATACTGAAAAGTTTTAAGAGTTACAAATGTTGTCTTTCCATGTAGGAATGTAAACAGTTCACCTTTGGTAAGTCCTTTATGACTTCTCTTTGCTGTTTACTTTTTCATGCTTCTTCTCATTCTTGTGTTGGAAAGTCAAATTTTCTTTTCAGCTCTAGTCTTTTCATCAAGAATGCTTGAAAGTCCTCTGTTTCATTGAAAGACCATTTTTCCCCTGAAGTATTATACTCAGTTTTGCTGGGTAGATGATTCTTGGTTTGAGTCCTAGTTCCTTTGACTTCTGGAATATCCTATTCCACACCCTTCAATCCCTTAATGTAGAAGCTGCTAGATCTTGTGTTATCCTGATTGTATTTCCACAATACTGGAATTGTTTCTTTCTAACTGCCTGCAATATTTTCTCCTTGACCTGGGAATTCTGGAATTTGGCCACAATGTTCCTAGGAGTTTCTCTTTTTGGATCTCTTTCAGGAGGTAATTGATGGATTCCTTGAATACTTATTTTGCCCTTGGTTTCTAGAATCTCAGGGCAGTTTTCCTTGATATTTTCATGAAAGATGATGTCTAGGCTCTTTTTTTGATCATGGCTTTCAGGTAGTCCTATAATTTTTAAATTGTCTCTCCTGGATCTATTTTCCAGGTCAGTTGTTTTTCTAATGAGATATTTCACATTCTCTTCCATTTTTTCATTCTTTTGGTTTTGTTTTATGATTTCTTGGTTTCTCAGAAAGTCATTATACTTCATCTGTTCCATTCTAATTTTGAGAGAACTATTTTCTTCAGTGAGCTTTTGAACCTCTTTTTCCATTTGGCTCATTCTGCTTTTGAAAGCATTCTTCTCCTCATTGACTTTTTGAACCTCTTTTTGCCAATTGAGTGAGCCTATTTTTGAAGGTGTTATTTTCTTCAGCATTTTTTTGGGTCTCCTTTACCAAGGTATTGCCCCTTTTTTCATGCTTTTCTTGCATCTCTCTCATTTCTCTTCCCAGTTTTTCCTCCACCTGTCTAACTTGATTTTCAAAATCCTTTTTGAGCTCTTCCATGGCCTGAGCCCACCGGACATCCACCTAGGATGTCTGGGATACAGAGGCCCCAACCTCCACGTCTTTCCCTGATGGTAAGAATTGTTCCTCGTCATCATAAATGAAAGGTGGGAACATCTGTCCCCCAAGAAGGTAGCTTTCTATGGTCTTATTTTTCTTCCCTTTTCTGGTCATTTTCCCAGCCAATTACTTGACTTCTGAGATTCCTGTCCACCCCCGCCTAGATCTGCCCAGCTAGTGCTTGGGGTCTGAGATTCAAATGGTGCTTCCCAGCCTCAGGGCTTTCAGGGACAGGCATGGCTGCTTTTCAATTTGAACTTAAGTTCTGGTGCTTAGGTGGGGGCAGGGCCGCCTCCCAGGCTCAGTTCCCTCAGGGGGTTTATGCAGAGACCTTCAGTAATGGCCCTGAGTTTCTGCCTACTTGGGGAGTCCCAGGCTGCCGCTGCCTCTGCCGCTGCCTCCCGAGGGGGCCCGAGTCACGGAGACACCCCGCTCCCCTCTTGGCCAGCCCAGACGTCTCTCTCACTGACCTGTAGTGCCTGTGGGTGGAGGGGCCTTCACGGCCGCTGGAGGTTCCGTCCCTGAAGCCTTCTCGGATCTGCTCCTCTCGGACCTCGTGGCCAGGTCAGCGCAGGGGTGGACTCTGCTCTCCGGAGTGCAACGGACCCCTGGGGACGGCTTTCCAGGGCTCTCTGGATCGGAAACCTCTTCCACTGTGTTTCTGTGAGGCTTGCACTGATCCAGAATTTGTGGGGAGTTCTTTTTACAGAAAATATATGGGCTGTGGGTTCGGAGCTAGCATACGTGAATCTTTCTACTCCACCATCTTGGCTCCTCCCCCCATAATTTTCTTTATTTACCTTAATTTACCTATTTTTTCTCTACCACTCTTATTTGATTTTGGAAATCATTTATTTAGCTTCCCCAGGAATTTTGGGCTTTTGTCCAATTCACATTTTAATTTGAAGTTTTCTTTGTTGCTGTTTGACTTCATTCTCTTTTTCGGAATTTGTGTCTTGATCTTCCCTGTCATCTTATTAGTATTTTATGGTCAGATTTATTTTTTGTTATTTGGTAATTTTTTCCCATCTTATTACTGATTTTAAAATTTCTGTTCAAAATGTTCTCTGTTCCCAGCATGGAGGGGGAAGGGGCACCACCTCAAGCTTCAGTTACAATGATGTTTTCAGTGCTAGTCCTGTGATGTTAGAAATTTTCAGTGCTTTTAAGTTGTTATGATCTAGGAAGAGTTGTGCTTATTATTCTCCTGGTCTGTATTCTGGGAGTGGAAGGCTCCCTGATCCTTTGGGATTGTAATTATTATTGTTCTTCAAGACCCCTGATTCCACAGGGCCCTAAATGATCCTGCTCCTCAGGTCCCCTGCTCATTTGGGGTCAGAACTGATGCAATTATCAGGAGCTCTGATCCCATCTGACCAAAAGTGATACAGTCTCTGAGTCTTCCCACTCCCTCTTACCTGAAAATCCTTCTATCCTTCCTTGAACTAGTACCGTGAATTGGACAATGGTGTCACCAAATAGAGTCTGACTTTGTGTCATTTCTTAGCAAAAGTATCCCCTGAAATCTTTCAGATCATTTACCATCTCTGACTTGAAAGCTCCTAAAGCATCTGTTGAGAGCACAGCTTCCTTTGCCACTACCTGTCCCACCACTGATGTCTCATCCATATAGGCTCTAGGCTAGCCTGTAAGCCCCGTATCATAGATCTCTCTTTCCAACCTCATAAGATGCTTAGGCTGAAATAATATTTCACTCAATCATTTGTTGACTCTGCTATTCCAAAATTGAATTTGATGTGTTATTTTAAAGGAGTTTAGAGGGGGAATGTTTGGAGAGCTCAGCTGAATGCTTTCTCTATGATGAGATCTTATTTGCCTAATCCTTCTAAATTCTTGTTCCTCCTCTGTTGATTATTTCCAATTTGTCCTGTATGTAACTAATTTGTACACAGTTGTTTACTTGTTGTCTCTTCCATTAGCATGTGAGATCCTTGAAGGGAGTTCCTTTTCTCTTTCTTTCAATTTTCAGTGTGTATCAGAATGTCTGGCACACAGTAGGTACTAAATAAATGTTTATTAACTGACTGTTGGTCTATCGATGGTGTGTTATTGTTTCCTCCTGGGATTCAGATCACTGAAAGCCAGAATATGTGTACCAACTTAAAAACAATTCAAGGAGAAATGTTCCATAATGAATTGCTCCACACCTAACTCCTTCCAAACTCATCTGATTACTAAAACCACCAAGAAAATTGTAAGCTTTGCTTTATGAAGTACTGTAGCAACCACCATGTATTTCTTATAAATTTGTCCAACTTTTTTCTATATGTGGCCAAACAGTACATATACTCTTTCTTTCACAAGTCAAACAAGTCCTTAACCCTTGCTGGTGGAGATGGGGAAACTGGAGGCTGGGTTTCCAAAGTTTTCATCAGTAAAATATGACATGGAAACCAGGAAAATAAGCCAAAACTCTTGATCAGGGGCTACTAGAAGCTGAAGTTCCTGGACAAAATACAAATAAATTTTAAAGTAGTCGAAAGTGTTTATCATTCCCTACCCTTTATCCTCAACAATTTTGATCTTCAGGTAAATTTTCCAATCATTTCAATAAATTTTGTTATAACATGATTTTAAGTCCTATTCCCATCTTTGCTGTTCTCTTAAAGGAGAATGTTCTCCAGTTTGTAATTGTTCAGTTGGCTCAATTTTCATTATCTCATTTAGGATTTTCTTGGCAAAGGGACTGGAGTGAATTGCCATTTTTTTCCCCAGTTCATTTTACAGATGAGGAAACTGAGGCAAACAGGATCAAGTAGCTTGTTGGAATCACAAAACTAGTGACTGTCTGAGGCTAGATTTGAACTTAGGAAGATGAATCTTTCTGACTCCAGGCCCAACACACTATGCACTGAGCCACCTAGTTGCCCTTAAATTTATCATGTCCTTTCTGCAATGTGGTGCCTAGAATTATGAAATATTTATTCCTATTAAAGTTCATTTTCTGAGATTTAAATAATTGTTCAAGACTGGGAGGTTTCTAACCTACATTCTTTTATCCAACTATCTTTATTCCTGAAGTTTTATGTCATATACACTATGGGTGACTATGTTTTCATCCCAACCATCAACCTCCACTCCTTCGCCCCCACATACATAATATTCAACAGAGTACCACCAAGGACAGGACTTTGAGAAACTCCTCTACAGATCTCTTTAGAGACTGATGTCTTTTGGTTAACAATGTAGAGCTCCTGTAGATTAATATATGCAAGTTTTTATTTTTATAGGTAAAGTGAGTCACTGGAATTATGATATTAATGCTAATGCTTTTAATAGTATTACGGCTAAGAATAATAATCATATCATAATATTCTCCAACACCTTTTCACATGGTATCACATTTAATCTTTACACCACTTAATTCGTAGGAGAAACAGAACATGGGCTCAAACATTTCTCTGTCTCTAAATCTAGCACTCCTTACCTTTATTCTTCCACACTGTGCCAAGTAAGAAGATTGTACCTTTGTTTTAGAAAGTAAAGAGAGTTGAGACCTTCATGGGAAATGAACTTCAGAACTCTGGCTCTGTCCCACTTTCTGTGTTTTTAGGTTAAAAAAATTATAAATTTATTTTTGTGTTAATTCTTCATAAGGAATGTTATACGTATTACTAGAAACATTTGTTTTAACACTAGTTTTATTGCTGAAAAAAAAACTTAACACCAGCAACAGAGTAATTTGCAAAACAAAAGAGGAAAATTGTTAAAAAAAAAAGGTATTTTAGTAGATTTAAACATAAGAAAATAAAACAAAACAGAGCTTTTAAATTGTACCTTGGAATCATAATGAAATAAGAGGTTTTTATTGCCAAACAATTAAATCTCTCTTTAAGTGATCTTCCTCTGTACAAACTAATTTATAATTTTATCAGGCATTTCTCTCTGAAGACCCTGCTACTAGATGACATCTTTATTTCCACAATGTAGCATACTAATAATTGTTTGAGGGTGTTTCAAGCTTGAAGCTACATTTTCTACTGAAGGTTCTAACTCTTCAGATTTGGATATTCTTTTGAAAGAACCAAAAGTCCCTTCCCAATAATATGAGAATAGTGGAAATGGGTGGTTTTTCCCAGTACCATGGTGGTTCTCAGCTGAAGGAAGGGTAAAGAAGTAAAACCCTGAGGATTTGTTCACTGTTTATTTTCTTGTCAAATGCAGAGACCTCTCTTTCATCCCATCTTTCAATAGTGTATTATGGTTTCAAGAATACTCAGTACAGTAAACTTAAGACAGCAGTGAATCATTATTTTATGACCAGATATTTGTCTACCTCTCAAACTATTAAAAACACTGAAACATGTGTGAGGACTGTGGGGATCAATATCGAATAGAAAGCACATAACTTACAGTTAAGATGATATTTGACTTTGGGAATTGCCTTACAACTTGCATAACTCTAAGTTGTTTTTTTTCTCTTCAAAATTATGACTCCATTACCATATCCCTCAACTTCCTCATGTTATCAGAGAATTCCTACACTAATCCCACATCATCTGACAGAGATGACCTTGAAATCTCAAAGGCTAAGGTAAAAGAGCATCAGCTCTGGCAGGTCCAGTAAGATTTCAAGTAGTGACTTTGTGATAGACTATCTGACTGATGAGTGTAGAAAGTTCCCACTACATAGACTCTGTGTAACATGTTGGCTATTATAATTTATGACAGAAACTACTAACTAAACGGTCATTTATGAATTACCTTTTATGGGCTAGACACTATGTTAGATACTTTTGGATATAAAGACAAAAATGAAAGAGTCTGCCCTGAACAAGTTTACATTCAATTGAGAAAAATGACTGTGAATATATAATATACAAAGTAAATACAAAGAATTGTTTTTAGTATGGGCAACAGTAGCTAAGGGATCAGGAAAACTTATATGTAGAAAGTGGTGTTTATGCTGAATTTTGTAGGAAAGATGGAATTCTAAGTGATAGAGGTGAGTAAGGAGTGTCTTTTAGGCATGTAGCTAATGTATGGTGATGGAAAATGTAGAGGGAGTGATAAGGGAAGGGAATTAATATTTGCATAACACCTAATATGTACCAAACACTGTGCTAAGCACTTTTTATAGATATTATTTCATTTGATACAACAAATATGTAGGGTAAGTGATATTGTTATTCTGATTTTACACTTGAGGAAACTGAGGTAAACAGTCATTAAGTGACTTGCCAAGAATTCCACAGCTAATAAATGTCGGAGGGCAGATTTATACATATGTTTCTTGAGTACAAGCCTAGTGCTCTGATCCACCAGCTTTCTGTAGATAGACATGGGATATTCTTTCTGAGGATCAGTAAGAAGTAGTTTGGTTGGATAATAAAATGTGAGAATGGAAATGACTTTTAATAAGGTTAAGGCTAGGTTGTAAAGGACTTTGGATGCAAACCCAGAGTTGTTATTTGCCTGTGGAGAAGGCACTGTAGTTTGTTGAATACTTATAGAATCACAGAATTTGAGCATTAGAAGGGAACTTAGTGTCCATCTAGTTCAATACATAGTCATCTCATTTCACTTTTGGACAGCTCTAATTGTTAGGAGTTTTTTTTTGTATCTGGCCTTAAAAAACCTTTTTACAAACTCTACACATTACTCTGGGTTTTGCCATTTGGGACCAAACAGAACAAGCCCAATCCATTTTCCATTTGATAACCCCTCAAATACTGAAGGCAATTTTCATGGCTCTTTCCTCAGTCTTCTCTAAATTAAAATGCTCACTACTTTGTGAATTACTTTCCTCACAATTACCATGTGAGATAGGTAGACCATGTATGACAATTTCCATTTTACTCATAAGGAGTCAGTTTCAAAAATGTTGATTGACATAGATAGGATCAAGTAGATAGTAAATGAGTATGGCATAATTGGAATTGTAGATTCCTAACCCCACATCTAGAATGCTATATATTTTGCCATGTTCTAGACCATTAGGAAATTTTATTAACTAAAGAAATTCATAATTCCCTCTTCTAAGACCAAGAGGGGTAGCAATCTGCTTCACTGAATGGACATTTACCCCAGTGAAAATCATTTGTCATTGAAAATATTTAAGTACCATTTCAACTAAAAGTCAAAGTACAAAATAAAGGTATGTTACCTGGGAATATGGACTATTATAGTTAGAATGAGAAATAATAACGCAGTAAGGTCTTGATTAGTGCAAATAATGAATGCCTGTGAGTTGGTCACATTATTCTAAATTGGACTGTACATTTCCAATGAATTTGAACCACTAACCATATTTCACCTAATTTTAATCTTGAATGGTACAAATTAAAATGTATATGACTACTTAACAGGATTCATTATCCACACTAATCAGTACCTACCTTGTAATTCTCATTTCTGTAGCAATTTTAGGTTTATAAAGTATTTTTCTTACAACAACTTATTGATTTTGAAAGTTCAAGTAGAAACCCACTTTCATGGTGAGAAATTGAAGTGCAAAGTGACTGATTTACTCTGGGTTTTAAAAATAGTGCAAAAGACAAAACTCAAATACAAGGAATTTGAATCTCTCCAAGAGGCAGCATGGAGCAGTGGGAAGATGGCTATACTGGAAATCAGAGATCTTGCATTCAAAATCCAGCATTCCTACTTGCTATGCTTGTGGGATTTTGAGAAAATTGCACTCTCTGGACCTCAGTTTCCTCATGTGTAAAAAGAGCAGGTTGAACTAGATGGCTTCTTAGCTATCTTCCTGATGTAGCTGTTACAATTTCTGTGGGAAGGACACAGAACCATAAAGAAAACAATTTGCTGTCAAGGTGACAAAATAAATTTCGATCTCTGGGACAGGCCCTGCTAAAGAACAACCTAAAAAAGGGTTGTTGTTCATATTCTCAGAAGCAATGTGAAAATTGAATCATGTTTCTTTTATTTCCTTTCACTCTAGAAATTCTAAAATATTGCCTTTATGTGTTTTCCCCCCAGTGGTTTGTGAACTGAAAGATATTCACTGAACTATGTCTAACATTTCAAAATGAAGAGCCAGGATGTCATTGTGAAGATTTTTGGAGGGTGTGGGATGGAGTGGGGTTTACATTGTTCATGATACTGAACAGTAAATGAGCCAAATGTTGTTCCGGAGTGAGACTTTTGAAAGCGTAATTGATTCCATCACCATAGCTTCTCTTATAAGTGTCCCTTTCTTTCAGAAGACCACTACCCCAATTTAGGTGCTTAATACCTATAACATGAATTGCTGTGATATCAAGATAGTAGGTTTCACCATTTTCATTCTTTCATTTTTCTAATCAATCATTACATATTTATTGTCCTGAATCCCTACCATGTACCAAAGACTGTGCTAAGGGATACCAAAAAAAAAAATAAAACATCCTTTGTTGTTAAGAAACTTGTAGTCTGAGGGAAACCACATATATAACTATAAGTATACAAGAAGGAAGGGTAGTAATAATTGGAAGTGTGTTATTGAAAGAGGCTTCATGTAGAAAATGTGTTTGGTCAAGTTGTAAAAGAAAGCAAAGATTCCAAAGATGGAGATGAGAAAGAAATGTATTTCATCCATGGAGAACAGTTAGTACAAAGGCATGAGAAGCCAGACATACTCTTAATTCTACCTTATTGGACCAATAAGGACAAATCTGCTCCCATTTCACTATGTATTTCATGCTATTGCTGCCCTCAGTCTCTCTTATTGGAGGAGGGTCATGTACTTCAAACATCTATTTAAGAAGTGACTCCAGCTCAGACATCTTATTTTTCATCTGGCTGTACTACTTGGGAACTTCTCTGATATCCCCACTATACTACCACATAAGCTACCCTCCCGAATTTTTAGCTTCCTTTTGTTTTTTGTCTTTTCTCCACTAGATTATAAGCTCCTTGAGGGCAGGGGCTATCTTAATTTTTTTTTCATATTTGTATCCTCAACACTTAGCACAGTGGTTGGCACATAATAAATTTTTAATAAATGTTTATTGACAGGTCTTCCAAAAATGGAAGATGATGAACATATCTCCATTAATTTTTATCTTTTCCAGCAGAGACCCCCCCCAGTCCTTCATACGATCCTCATATGACACAATTTCTAATTCACACACCATTCTAGTAGTCTTCTAGCATACCCCAGTTTACCAATTGCCCTCTGAAAATTTAGTTCCCAGAAGTGAACACAATACTTCAAATATGATTTCAGCAGAACAGAGTACAGCAAGACTAGTCCCCTTCTCATTCTGGACACTATTACTCTGAATGTAGCCTACACTTGAGCATTGCTCAGCAGCCTAAGAAAAGGGTAAAAAAGAGAACACAGAAAAGTCAGAAAAGTGCTGTCCATGAAAGTGGTGGGCCAGGTCATTATAGTAGGCATTGTTAAGCTTTATTGTCTCATGTACTCTTTTGATTGTCTGTGGAAACCTATGCTTTTCTCCATTTTTTTTAAATGCATAAAATAAAATACAAAAGATTACAAAGGAAAAGGATTACATCAAATACCATTAGGTATCATTTAAGTGTATATCTATATATCTATCATATGTCATCTATCAATCTATGAGTCACCCATCTGCCTCTCCTGAATGACTTTCAAGGTTGGTTGTTTTTTTTCATTCTTGAAGAGGACCGCAATGACATCACTATGATAAAGTCCATTTTAAATGTGCCTGACTGTGGCTGATCAGACCAATATGAGCTCGAAATGCTCTACCACAGATTGGGCACAAATAGTCCATAGGAACTCTAAATTTATGTATGCTGCATTTCTTTTGAGTTGTTTCAATTCTGCTTTGCTCATCAAGTACAGCACCTTCTCTGATGTGGGTATGTCACACTGAGCAGTCCTGAGCTGTCTGGCCTAACTGCCGTGGGCTGCCGGGTCATCTTACCTATACCAGGTCTTTGGTGATCAGCCGGATAATCGCAATGACAGAAGAGACCTCTAGAGTCAAACAGAAGTGTAGGCTTTATTCTGGTTACCAGTTACATGTCAGCATGCAGGACAAGATCTCCCCCATGGAGCCCCCTCCTCCTTCCGGAGGAGAGAGGAACCCAACCCCCAGGCTTTCCTGTTCCCATTTAAGCTCTCCCAGCTGCATGGTTCGCTCATGGACTGCATGCTCTCAGCCCCTTAGCCAATCAACAACAGGCGTGCTCAGACCACAGACCAATCTCAAGGGTGGAATGCTCTCTCCAGCAAGTTTCCACTGAGAAGAGGTGGAAAAACAAGATAGCTCATGATTCACCCCTCAATTCCCAGCTGTTCCCTGGGGGGGGCTTGTGACAGCTCTGCGGTTTAGAAGCCCTCACCTTTACCTAACCTGAGACTGTTCACATGAAAACCGAACTTAAACCCCAACACTGAGCCAATGTTTCCCATGTCACAAAATGAATTCCAAAGTTCTTGAGAAAAACCTTGAAAATGTCCTTGTATTGTTTCTGTTCACCATGTGATCCCTTGCCCTGTGTGAGTTCTTCATAAAATAGTCTTTTGGCAAGCATGTGTACATGAGAATAGACCTTTTTGCCTGATAACTAGAGTTCTACAATGCCCATTCTCCCATATATCAGTCCTGCAACTTGAATGATCAGATTTTGTCAAGTAAAAGGCAGCTGATCCATCTTTATTTTTATTTCTATAGGAAGAGGATTGCCCTGGGGTCACTAATCTACCTAAAAGCAGATGTGTCAGCCAGCAAGCATTTATTAACTTTACTATAAGCCAGGCACAGTGCCAAACACTGGGAATATAAACAAAGACAATAACAACCCTGAGTACAAGGAATTCATATTCTAATGGAAGAGATAACATGCAAATTGAGGTGAGGGACTGGACTCTTTTGACATTTCACAAGTAAGGTAGCACAAAGCCTAGCACATAGTAAACTCTTGATAAATACTTATTCAACATGTAGGAAATTGAGTTTTGTTTTGCCCATGTAGATTATGGTTATTCACATGGGTCTATCTAGTCATTGCTGATGAAGAAATATCTCTAGAGTCTTCTCCATGGATACTTCTCTAAGAGAGACTTTGAGACAATAGAAAAGACAAGAGATTGCCACCAAAGGCTGATTTCTGTTGTCTCCTCAGATGGTTGAGGTATTATATTCATCTGCCCCACTCCGAATATTGTCAGCCTATATGAGATAATTCTTAGATACAAGCTCAGCTCCTGGTCTCTATCCCTTAAACAGAAAGGAATTTCCCAGATTATATATCTGAGGTTTGATTCCCTTGCCATCAACTGTCAATTCCACAATGAGGACACATAGTAAAGAACAAAAAAATAAAATCCACTTATCCAGTTGAAGACCTGAATTCAAATTCATCCTGATACTTCTTAGCCATATGACCCTGAGTAAGTCACTTAACCTCTTCTGCCTCAGTTTCTTCAACAGCAAAACTGGAGGATGCTAGCACTACCTTGTTTTTATGGGTTGTTATGAGAATCAAATCAGAATATATAGATAGATACTTAGATAGATTTAGATATAAACAGATAGACACAGGTGTTCACATATACATATATACACATATATATGTACATATACATATATACATATATGAATGTATATATATATATATAGTGTATATGTATGTGTATTGCCACTTGGCACATCGTAGACAGTTAAATGCTTGTTTTTTTTCCTGTTATCCAAGCCAACAGTAAACAGAAATCACTGAAGGTATAAAGATGAGAATATATCAAGCAATACAAAGAATGAACTAGCTGGGAGCATGATATCTCAGCTCATTGAGACAGTCTCGGATTTCACATAAGGGGAAATTTCTTGAAATCTGCAGTATGGCAAACTGGGGATAGGCACATAATGAAGGTGCCTGCACTCTATATAACTGACTCTTTCTGGAGTCTTTTTTTCCTTTCAGGGATTTCTCCCTGAAGAGAATTTCAAATCTAGTCATTTCTCTCTATTGACGCTGGAAGTAAGAAGCTCTAACAACTCTTTTCTCAAGCTCTGTGCCTAATACATAAGTGCCTTTATGCTGAGGAATGAGTAATATTTCTTCACCAGTGAGGAGAGTCTTGTGCAATGAGCACTGAGCTATGAGTTCAAAATGAAACAGTGAAATGGAATGGGATTAACAGAGGGCCCTCCATTGCGCTGAATCCCTTTGCCCATTTTTTCCTAGTGAGATCTTTGTTCCAAGGATGAACAACAACTGAAAAAACAAAAGTCTACATGTTAAAGTAGAAGAACTTACTGCATAGATAAGGAGGGAGATCACAGAGCAGTCATAGGACAATAAAACGACATTACTGCTCTCTTTTATTTTAAAGTGTTCTCTCTATTACTTGGCTCAGACTGAGGCCTGTGAATCTATTTGCCCTCTTTCATCCAGTAAACACAAGGCAGAAAATGGAAGATTTAAAGCAGTTGCACCATTTATCTCGCCAGAAGGGAAGTGTGGGTGTCTCTAGAAGAACAGTAAATTCTGTTTTGCATGTAAGATGTCAAGTTGTTTAGAGAATGACAAAGGTTGAGTATGAACTATGGTGGAAAAGGAGGTGAAAGATGTGGTCAGTGATTTTAAATGATGGATGGGGATTTTTGTGAACTGAACTAGAAGGCCATGGCTAAAAGAAAACCTTTCTCAATGGGCTGTAATAGGATTTTATACTGTTTTTGTGACAGTCAAATAAAGTTCAGCAGCATAGATAAGGCATTACTTTGTATCAGCCCTTCCCAGCTGACCAGTTAGAATACTTTAAAGAGAAAGAAAAGTATTTCTCAAGGAAATGATTTCTAAAGCCCTTTACTTAATCATTTAACCCCCAAAAGAAAATCCTGATTTAGCTACTTCTATTTATGATTGGATGATAAGCTTTGAATGAGCTCTGTACATGGATGTTTTATTGGCATTGAAATATGTGGCCAGCTTTGTAGCCAAGTAAAGTACTATAGTACAGAATTATTGAGCTTTATAGAATAAAATTGCATTTAATATTGGGGTTTTAATTTCTATGCTCTAATTGTATAAGAACAGATACTCTTAAGAGTCCCCTTTGTGGGGGAAAAATTGTCCAAGCACTTTCCCTTTATTATATACTGGACAGAAGGAGATTACATCTTAAGAACTCTGATACAAAGCCAATTATAGAATGAAAGATCACATAAATAGCATATACTCCCTTTTTTTTATCTGGATCTGTAATTTCATCCATGTGGGAAATATAGTTGCAGACACTGATTCCACTAATGCAATTTATAGCCTGTACTTTATTATGTTGTTGCCTGAGGCAACTTAGAGGTGACTCTTCCTATGTAGTCACACATTTACAATTAGTCATAGGCAGAACTTGATCATAAGTGTTCCCAAGTCTAAGGCAAGATTTATATACCATTCTCTCCTTCTATGTCTGCCACGTAAGGGGAAAATTTACTTTTTCACATTTAAAATTTGAAAATAAAAATTGCAAAGTAAAACAACATGTATTTCTAGTTTTAAAAGAAAGCAATATGGTTTTTCTGATAAATAGAAGCCTATTTCAATAAACCAAGGAATCTTATCTTGGTGGGTTTCTCATAGGCCTCTTTGGCAGCCTAACACAGGGATGGAACCCTTCTCAGAATACTGTTTTTTAATGAATAAAATGTATGTGATTAAAAAGGAAATTAATTATGTTGAAATACTGTTAAACATTTTTTTTTAAAGTTCAAAGACTCCAGGGTTTATTTAAATTGACAAGATTTGTTATAATATTGAACATGCAACAGATAAAATGATCTCCAGGTTCATAAGTTTGTGATATTTAGGGCATCTAATAAACCAATGGCCTCCAACCATTCTATCAGTCTAACATCACTGAAAAAAAAAAGAGTAGTTTTTGAATGATGACATGAAATACTGTAACTTCCAATTTAAAAAAAAAAAATCCATAATAAAAGTCTCAAAAACATGAAGGTCTAAAAGTTGCATTTCCACCAACTTTCTTTACTATATCAAGGACTGATGATCCATTGGTGTGAAGACCCCTTCCATGAATATGGATAAGAGCTTTCTAAATAAGTTAGATGGTAGTTTCTTTGGAACTATTACAAACTGGAATATTATTTGTAATATGTCAGAATAGTACATAGGAAAGGATATTACAGTGAGGATTACAAGAAGACATGCAAGTTTGTCCTTTCAATCATCACATCTTTCTCTCCAAACTTAAAAATTAGGTAGATGATACCATCCTGTGACTAGTCTGGCAAGGAAAGTCTCTGTACCTAGTCAGGCATGCTCTTGAACATAAGAGAGTCGGAATAAAACCAGACCTATCTTTGAAGGCTTTTCAGCTTGACTGGGCCTACAAAAGTTTAGGGTATCCTGGCATAGTTTTCCATAGTGTAGTGGAAAGAGTGCTGTATTTGGAGTGAAATAGCTTGAGTTCATATCCTAACTCTTAATTTATTTCCTGCATAGCCTTATGTAAGACGTTTAACCTCTTTGGGTTTCACTTTTTTCATCTGTCAAATGAGTAGGCTGGACTGGATAACATTTAAGGTCCCTTCAAGCTCTAAATCTAGCATTCTTAAGTTACCTCTCTATTAAAAGTAGGAAGGCATCAGCAGAGGTGCTATCTTCTTTATTTATTATTTATGCTTTACTATTCTATGTGTATATGCTTACAGTTCTCTGGAGATATACACACTTGCATATATGTGTATGTATGTATATGTGTATATATATATAATATATATATATATATATTATATATATATATTATCCCTCTCTCTCTCCCTGTCTCTCTCTCTCTCTCTCTCTATGTGTGTATGATGATTTCATTGGTGCAGGGAACTACTAGTGAGGAAATATACTTTGCCAGTGCAGATATTGCTATTTTGCAACTTCTAATTTTAGAGTTTGCTGAGGGCCCTAGGTGGTTAAGTGGCATTCCCAGAGTCCTATAGACACTATGACTAAGAAGCCAGGAGCCCATTCTTTTTGTTCAGGAAGCTAGTTCTATTCACTGCACCATATCAGATCTCATGAATATTCCTCATATCTACTTACATGGTAGACACATAATCAGAAATAGTTTTATTTCTCCCAAGGAAAAATATTTTGGTTACACTGCATCTTCTGATTTTATCTTTTCTCTGTTAATCACATATTTCCCCTTGCTAGCACTCCTTGCATTGTTTATTCCTATGAAATAACAGAAGGCAATATCTATTTGTTTTCTTTGTTGCCTGATTGTGCAATATGGATTTCAAAGTATTTTATGAAAGAGTAATAACATTGTGCCTAAGCTTCTCCCTATATATGAATTTGTCTCCCCTTTCCATACCTTTATACAATTACTGTTTTACACTAGGAATATATATCTTATAATTGACTCTTACTATTCCATAGTTTCCTTTAAGGTTCAGTTCAGGTGCCACCTCTTGTTTGAAGCCTCTTTCTGAATCCCTTGGTTTCTTTTGCTTTTGTTTTTTACATTTTATCCCTCCTTAGATCACTTTCTATTTACGTACATATGTTGCTGAGCTTGGTATCTTCCAACAGAATGAAAGCTCCTTGACAGCCCATATTTTTTGTTTATCTTTTATGTCTTATTCCTAGCATAGAGTTTGACACATAGTGGAAATTTCACCAATGTTTCTTAAATTGAATTGAATTGTATTTGATTTTGTGCAGATATTTTGATGGCCAGATTGAGAGCTACTGGTGGAATTTCTGTGATAGCAGCAGGAAGTGATGGAACAATATCAGCCACATTTTGATTCTGTAGTCACATTGGTTCTGCAGAGTATACAAGGTATGTTCCTCATGACTGCCATGGATTGTAGGACATGGAGTATTAAGACCAGAGATTAAGTTTGGGGAGAGACCTTAGAGTTCATTGAATTCATTCCCCTTATTATACAAATGAGGAATCTGTTGCTCAAAGAGTGGAAGGAACTTTCCAGGGACATAGATATGGAATTTAAATCCAGATAATATAACTGAAACCCAGTTTTCTTTCCATGACTCTGTGCTCCTAATGGGGATGAGAAATGATAAGAAAGAGGGAAATGAAAATGAAGGAAGAATATTTGATTAATCCAAAGAATTGAACCTACAGTATGACACCCCTCATTTCTACTTGTTACTCTTTCCTCTTATCCCATTTTCATTGTTAGAATCTTTTTGATGCTTTTTTTTCCCCCATAAACAAGTATTTATCCTCTTCCTTTTCTATTTATGGCAGATGAATGCAATGGAATATTATCATGCCATGGGAAATGAAAAAGAAAAAAAGATCTTTTCAGAGAAACTTATGAATACTCGTATGATTTGATGCAGGGTGAAGAGAGAAAAGCCAGGAATACAACACATTGTTATAGTCTCTTCACTAGACTCCCTACCTTCAGTTTCCTTTCATATCTTCTATCCACCATGCATGTTATTGAGAGAATTATTCAAGTTCAGCAAGGAATACTAATACTATCTCCTAGAACGCTAATAAGATGAGAAAACACATTTTCCATTGGAATTGTTGTAAATTCAGTGGTCTTTAAAACGTTGACAATTGCATGTGTAAGGTAGAATGCACATTCTGAGAATTCTTGTGCTTACAAAGCAGAGTTGCACATGGTTTGCTATATTAAACTTCTATTAAGGGTACAGATTTCTATAGCAATATCAGAATATATTTGTCAAACACACAAGATTGAAATTCACGTTGCCAAACCATACATAGCCAGTCTCATTCTAAGTAATGTACATTTGAATTCAATGTATTTGGAAAATAATTTATCTTAAAAATAAATAAGGCTATTGACCAAATCACTTCTTTTCGAGGAAAATTTGGTCTTGATAACAAATTCTAACCTTTCGTAAACCATGAGGCACAGGCAATCTGCACTCCATAAACCTATTATTTTTATCCATGACTAAACTTCAGCTCTCTGTTAACCCCTCAATGTATCAAGTTACAAACACTCCCCTACTTTCTGGAGTAGTAGAGCTCTTGAAGACTTTTTCAGTTTTTCTTTTTACTTTCACCTGTTCTTTCATTTCCACCCAAATAACACAGTAAATAAAACACACGTTTAGAGAGACGATATGAAACACTATATATGAGTTAGAGAGCACATCAACAAATGACAAAAACTAAAAGTTGGCCAGCAGTATTGTTTCCATGGCCTGGTTTTGGCAAGCCCCTACCAAATACCTTTTCTTTTCGTCCTTTTTTTTATAACTAACTGTTCAAGACAAAATTTCTCTGTTTATGACCCTCACCTCTTCAGTTGGACCTGTCCAAACACATTTTATTTGGGTTATAAAATTCCTTTTCCATCCTTCAAATATCTGAATATCAGACCACAATCGCTTGAACCATTTCATGATTCAAACCAAACTAACCAAATGGCACCATATATAGCAGTAATGATAAGGGTATCCTCCATCCCCATGATTAATTTTGGTTGTCCTATAAACTAACTTGGGTGAAGAGGGTGGAGGGAAAAGGGATGAAGTGTATAGAGCAATGTTGCAGCCTCTACCTTAGACCGTTAAAAAAAAATTGTACTAAGCATACCTGTTAATACATTACTATACATACCTAGTAACAAAATCACTGGTCTTGATCTAATATTCCTGTCAAGGACAAAGCTTACTGCATTTATATCAAGCCTAATTCTGCTTTTCTGTAACTTCCATCAGTGGCTCAGAATTCTGCCCTCTGGGACCAAATAGAACATGTTAAAATCTACTACACCATAACAGCCCTTCAAAAACATGAAATTAGGTTAACAAGCATTTTTTAAGAGCTTCCTATATGTCAGGTGTTGTGCTAAGCATTAGGAAGGCAAAGAACAGCAAAAGTAGTTACCATGCCTCCTTTACCCCAACATCCAACAAAGGCTTATTGTCTAATGGCTAGACTCACCCATTTTCTTCAACTGATCATCATTGTTGTATGGTCTCAAAGCCAATATTACCTTCCCATAAATGCACAAAACAAAGGAAATGCAACTGGCTTTGATACAGATATTTGGATACTTTGATTAGAGAAAATCTCATCAAGGTCAATGTGTCTCAGGAAAAAATAGTTCTCAGAGTGATTTTAGAGACTGGTCAATGTTACACAGGATGAAAAGAGATGAGTATTTATTAAATGTCCTTTATGTGCTAGGACACTGGATTAAAGGATAGATAGATAGATAAATGATAGACAGATAGCTATAGATATATACATACATATATGTGTGTACATATATATACATATATATGTGTATGTGAGTGTATATATATAATATATGTATATATATATATATCCCTTATAACAATATTAGGAAGGCAGAAAGTAGTATTATTATTCTGTTTTATCATTTAGCAAATTTAAGCAAAGGTTAAGTGACTTGCCTAGGGTCACACATGTAGATATTATGTTAAGCTGGATTTTAACTGATGTCTTCCTGACTGTAGAACTGCTGCTATATTCGCTGTGCCACCTACATGTCTCTGTAAAGATCCTAAACAATCATATCTAATCTAAAGGATGAATGAGAGAAATTTATTCTCAGTAGTTGGGAAGCAACTTCAAATCAGACATAAGACTGTGAAAGAGATGCCTGATCTTGCTTAGAATCATAAGCCCTGATAAGAAAGATCCCACCTTTGTTCTAGAATTTTATTCCTTCTTCAATTCTGCCACTGATAGCAAAACACCTCTCCCCTCCAAAAAAGTTGCTTCTATAGCATACCAAGAGCAAGTTCCCAGTTCCCCCTTACCAACTTCTTCCCTAGAATTCTAGTTTACAAAAGCTCACATAAATTTCTGGTGTAAAAGTCATCCTTTTTCCCCCCATATCATGATCATTACTGTGGGTAGAGAGCTATGCAATATATCTCATGCTTTCTCTCAACTGCTTTCCTCTTATCCGTATGGCCTGAAGGTTGCTGATGAAATTATATCTTGTACCCATATTCACTTTACTTGTCTGCTACTTCATCTGTGAAATAAGGATACCAAAACCTGTAGTAACTTCCTCACATGGTTTGTTTCAAGATTCATGTGAGGTAATGTATGTAAAATCATTTTGCATATATTAAATCATTGCATAAATTTCAATTATTATTAAAGTAGAAAAGATTTTTATCTAAATAGTGATGGTAAATAAAAACCTTTTTTTCAAGAAGAAACAGATACTGACTTATAATCATACCTTAAAAAAATAGAAATGTGGTGGAGGGACAATTCTTACTCCAGAGAGCAAAGGTTTTCAAAGGCCAAACGTGTGACTGAAAAGACCAGTAAATCTTTAATGTCTTGCCTAACTGTAGCAATCAATGAATTAATCAAAAAACATTTATTGAGTAACATGCAGTATGTTAGTTTCAGTGAGTATGGTAGAGATTTACTCTGTAAATATTTTGATTGATTATAGCTAGTCCATCACCTGGGCCATTCTTCATAGTACCTTCTACCACGGCAGAAACTGAATGTATTTTCTGTTTATAGCTCTCTCATTTTTAATCAGGATAGATGCCATTGGTAAGTGCAAGAACTATAGAATTCTGACCGGTAGCAACTCATTTATGTGTTATGACTGACTCTGAATATGGTATGCTTTTTTTTTAATGACTAGATGAGTATTGTTTCAAAAGGGGCTGGGTAAAATGTCCCTGACTGTGACATATAAATGTTTCCACACAGAAACAAGTTCAGCATGAATGAAAAGTTCTTCCTCCTCCTCCTTTATCTCCTGCTTCTCCTCTTCCCCCTTTCTCATCTCACTCCATAGCTGTCATCTCCCAGCAGGCAGTTCACCCAAGTTCAGAATTGTAGGGGACAAACAACACCCTTTCCTCCCTCCCTCTCTCATCATTGTTGACAGCCTTTGGGATAGTGAAAACCTGTCCCCTGATAGACTGACTTGCCCTTGGCTGAGCCCTTGTCATGACCCTGCTGATACAGAAACAATGCTTACATGTCAAAACCAGGAAAGGAAATCTTCATGACTGGCTCACCTTTGTGAAAATATGACCTTCTGGAATGCTGACAGAGAAGATAAGACCTATTGAGGGATATTGTGCTGCATAAGTATAGGTCACAAGTTCAAACTGCTAAATAGCTTTTGCTCCAGATTTCCCTTCTCTCTTCCAGCTGTTTTAATATACATTAAGAACAAGATCATAATTTGCTCTCTGGAACTGGGAACTGTCCCTCTACCATCACTGTTTCTGTCTGCAGGCTAGGTTATTATTTTTTCAAAAGTGCTGTTATGACTCAATAGTTAAGTTTCTCATTGAAAAGAAGGTTTTTAACATTGACCTCACAGAGAAAGACAGGTCTATTGGAAACACTTTTAAATTAGCGTGCTCGGTGTTTCTTTTCTTTTGGTGCCCTGCTGCCCCCAGCCACTCTGACTCCCCTCCTGTTTTAAGAGTAGAGTAAGGTATATCATTTCTTTTTTCCAGTGGAGTTACTCATCAGCATTTGGCAGCCACCTTTGCCTTAAAAGCCTGCCTTGCTGGCCTTTAGCTAATAGTGAGTTTAAGATTCTATGGTAAGTAATACGATGGAGGAAAACAGGAACATTTAAAGCCGACCAAAAGTAGAATTGTAGTAGGAAAAGTGCTTTTACAAAGCTTACCTGATTTTATCCTCACAACAACCCCAGAAGGTAGGTGCTGTTAGTATCCCAAATTTACAGATGAGGAAATTGAGGCAGATAGAAATTAAGTCCCTTAGACAAGGTCACACAGAGTCTCAGGCTGGATTTGAACGTAGGCCTAACTTGACAGCGGATGCAGTGCTCTATCCACATGGTGGTGATGTCATGATCCCCTTTGAGAATGGAGGAGAAACAACAACGATGACACGTATTTGTGTGGGGATACTGTATGAAGAGTGTGTGCTTGTGCCTGTGTGTGTGTGTGTGTGTGTGTGTGTGCGCATGCGCGCGCACATGGTGCAGGGAGGGAACAGTTTTAGCTGTGTCAGACTAGACAGTCTCTGAGATCCTTTTCAGTTGTGAAATTCTGTAATTCTGGAATCCTTGGAACCCTTTCCTTCCAGCCACCAGATTAATCACGCCGTCTCCATAAAGAAGGGAGCTAGGTGTGGAATCAATATGAGGAAGAATGAGGCTATCAGGCCCTATCAATAACAGGCAGGAAATCACTGTACTGATGACACAGGATAGGAAGAGAGCAGACCATGTGTGACAGCTCCAGATTACCTGCCATCTACTCTCCATATATCTAGTGTCTACCTAGATATTTACATGTTGTCTCCGCTCTCAGAGGATGAACTCCTCGAGGGCAGGGATAGATTTTGTATTTCTTTGTATCCCTGGCACTTAGCACAGTTTTTGACACATATTAAATGCTTAATAAATTCTCATTGACTGACTGGGGTGGAGAGAAAGATATCTTTGGAAAGTACTGAATGTGGGAAGGTACGGTAGAGGGGAGAGACCAGCAGGACTCTTCATATTGAGACCTGCTTGTGTTAAAAAAAAAAAAAAAAAGTCTTCTGTAACAGTAGAGGGAGGAATAGAGAAACTCAAGTTTGCTTGGGAAGGTGTCCCAAGATAACAAGATGTTTCCACACCTCACCAGTTCTACCTTCTCCACAATGGCTCTTTTATCCATCTCTATTTCTCCTATTGTATGAATATCATGCTGATTCAAGATCTCATGAACTCTCGGGTGAGCTACTACAACAGGCTTTGACGTGAACTCTCATCTTTTATGAATTCACCTCCTCAACTCATCTGCTTCATTTGACCTCATGCCTGGGGTTAAAGTAAAGGCCTGCTTTCAGGAATTTAGAGAAAATTAGTCCTTGTGAAGCTTATTTTAAAAAATCATTATTTAATGTTGTAGCAAGAAGGCCAAGAACTATATGCACACATACGTACATTATACAACAACATAAAGAGATAGGATTTCATCTCTATAAATTCAAGACACACATCTAGTTCAAGGCAAGGAGGGGAGGTATGTTGGGGAGAGAGTGTACTCAAAGTAAGGATTCAAACAGGGAAGTTGTATAGCCTTAAATGGACTTGAAGGAGAATAAATAATCAGTATTTGACATCAGAAGGGACATTTCTAATCAGACCCAGATACAATGGAAACATTTTCATAGTCATTTATCAATATCAGGTTTGGGTGGAGGAGGAGTCTATTGGAAACAGAAACTGGGATAGGGTTTTGAGATTATCATTTGAGGCAGCAGGAAAGGAGTCATTTAGTTGCTCTAAATGACTCCAGGAGTCTTACATAATCAGAGGCTATAAGCACTAATTGCTTGATGCATGGTTAACATAGATTTGGATAGTGAAAAAATGCAAAATTGCTCTGTCTTTACCTATATGTTTTATGACTAATAAAGCCACTCAGCCCAAATAACCTCATATTGGAGTCCTATCATAACTAACATCAAACAAGATAAGAAACGCAATTATCACACCATTTTTCATACAGCTCTTCCTAAGAAACAAATTTGATTGTGTTACTCTCTTGTTTTAGGAATGTCAGTGACTCCCTGTTATTTCTAGAATAAAATACAAATTCCTTAGTTAGACCTCCTAAGTTCTTTTATAATATGACTCCATAGACTTTTCCAGGCTCCACTAAACTTTATTCTATTTCTTGCAGTCTAAATTCTAGTCAAACATTCCTTTTTTCTCTTTCCAAAGATGGTATTTTACCCCCTGACTCCATACATTAGCAAGGGCTGTTTTCCAGGCCTGGAATGCACTCTCTCCTCACCTCTCTGTCTAACAGAATTTTTGGCTTTCTCAGAGCATGACCTCACACTCCACTTTGCACAGTGAACCTTTCCAAATTTCCCTTGTTAATAGTCTCAAACTCCCCAGACAATTGTGTATATATGTATCTGTTTACACATCATATCCTCTGTCCTCCCTATAGTATGTAGTCTTATAAAGGACAGGGGTTGTTTTTCATGTTGTCTTTGACTACCAATAGCTACCATAGTTTTTTGAGCATTTTTTACCTCCAATATGGATGGCAGTCTTGATTTGTCATTTTATTAATGTAAATAACTCTCTGTAAGACAACTCCTTTTGCTAATGAGGAATAGAATTTCAAAATCTGAGTTCTGGTTCTGCCATTTCTTAGTCATATGACTGTGGGCAAGCAGCTTCACCTCCCTTGTTTCATATTCCTAGTCTACAAAGTGAAGGGAGTGAAGGGATTTGACTAGAGATTTCTAAGGTTCTTTCTCACTCTAAATGGATGATCCTATATTCTACATTGGAGGCAGCTGATGGCTCAGTAGGTAAAGCACTGGGCCTAGAGTCAGGAAGATCTGAACTCACATCCAGCCTGAGATACTTCCTAGCTGTGGGACCTTGTGTGAGGCACTTAACCTCTGATGGCCTCGCAAAATTGATTCATTGGACAAGGAAATAGTAAATCCCTCCACTATTTTTTGCCAAGAGGATCATGAAATGATGGGGGTTAATGGGATCATGAAAGGTCAGACATGACTGAAAAACAACTGAGTAGCATCTTTCATGTCAGGTGTTAGATGTTAGCATGCAGACAGAACATTCAAAGGGGTATATGAAATGTCTCATGAGCTGCATTCTCCAAGTTCTCTCCTTGAATTAAGTTAGAGCATTGGATAGACCATATTGTTTCAGTTTCTAGAAGAAATCATTTCACAGAGATACATTTCAATGTTATGGCCAATGGCTTTACAGAACACCAATGAGACAAGACTGAAGAAGATATCTGTATCTTTTTGTACAACCATGGTTGCAAGTATTGTTCTCTATGTCACCCTTAATAAAAGAATCCATGTGACAAGCTCCTGCTTGAGTTTAGTTCCAGATGGAAGAATGCAACTGTAGGTAAATTTGTCTCCTTCCTGTTGTCAGAAAATTAAAACGATCTAACCTGATGTGTTCCTTTTGAAAACTCAGGACCAAGTTTATTACTGAGTGTAGTGAACTATTTCTCTCCATTAACTGAATTTATTTAATTCTTCTCTTTCTGAGGCAGTGTTGTGTGATGAAAAAAGTGCTGGATTTCCTGTCAGAGAATTTAGGTTAAAATGCCAGCTCTTCCACTTGTATCTCATGTAACCTTGAGCAAATCAATTCACCTTTTGAGCCTCAGTCGACCTCTATTAAACAAGAAAGTCTCATTAGATGACCTCTGAAAGCTTTACCAGGTCTATTTCTGACCAGATCTCCAGTTTATTTTTAAGTGTGTTATTTTTACCTTGGAATTGTATATTGAACTATATATGTTTCAAGTGGTATATTACATTTAAGCAATTAAAATGCAAAGCAAACAAACAGATAAAATGAAATTTCTATGCTAATAACCACAACCAATAATGATCTTGTGCAAAGCATTTCTGGGGATAGTGTGAGTGAACAGGAAGAGACCCAGTCTGAAAAGTTAAAGGACTCAAGTCATTGGGAGTCTGGCACCTGTGTTACATATTTAAGGGGCATAGTGGTTCAGGTGCACAAAGGCATGAGACCTGTGATCTGTAGGAGAGGAAGGAATGCTTGCCGTGATGAAAACACAGCTTTTTGAATTATTGAAATAGAGCAAGAAAGATTAGTGCTAAACAATGGCAGGAGAATAGGATTGGGGGTCAGAAAAACTGACTTAATCCTGTCTCTGTCCCTTGGAACCCAACTGAGTGAACTTGGAAAAGTTATTCAAGCTTCTTGGGGCTACCTTCCCTAGTCTATAAAATGAGAATTTGACTAGATTTCACCTAAGATCTACATTTGAGACTCTTTATGTCCCTATTTGAGATTTTCTTCAAAGGGATACTGGACTAGCTTGCCATTTCCTTCTCCAGCTCATTTTACAGAAGAGAAAACGGAGGCAAAAAGGGTTAAGTGGCTTGCCAAGGGTCACGCAGCTGGTAAGTGTCCGAGACCAGAGCTGAACTCAGATTTTCCTGACTCAAGGCCTAACACTCCATTCACTGAGTCACTTAACTGTCCCCTAGCTGCAGAGGATAGTATTTCAAATAAACATGAATCAAATGAACAGTTCCAAATGATAGTTGGATTACAAAATAAAACATTTTTACACAAGAAAAGAAAGTTATTTGTCTAATCTTTCTCTGTACTGTATTTCTTACTACCATTGAAAATATGCTCAATGATATGAAAGAATTTACTACTGTTAGAACTTCTACCACTGCTGGAAATAACTAACGTTCTTATAGAACTTACCATGTGACAAACACTATATTAAGTGCTTTCCAATTGCTATCTCATTTAATCCTCTCAACCACCATGACAATTAGTGTTATTATTAACCCCATTATATATATATATATATATATATATATGGAAACTGAGTCAGATATGTTAAGTGACTTCCCTATGGTCATATACTTAGTATGTATCTGAGGCAATATTTGAATCTAGGTCTTCTGGACTCCAGGTCTGCTGCTCTGTCCACTATGCCACTTATATGACTTTTCTGCATGCTGTAACTGTCATCTCTCTAAAATTTAGTGAATTGGGTTTTACCTTTGATTTTTGGAGCAGTATTTTCATCAGTTTAGCTATGTTCTAAGGTGGAAACTTCTTATAGCAATTCATTTGTACAAACCTTAGAGCATTTCCTGGGATCACTGAGAAGTGAAGTGGCATATTCACCACCACCTAGTAAGCATGTGTCAAATATAGAACTTGAACTTAGGTTTGCTTGACTTCAAGGTTGATTCATTAATTCACTATACCATGTGACCTTTCAGTGTATACACACGTATAGACACACACATACACACACACATATATATACATATTTATATTCGTGAATGTATGTATGTGTGTGCATTTTTGTACAATATGCTATCATTGCATTTTATATACAGTACATCTCAAAAGTCATTATGTATTTTTAAGCTTTAAAACCTTGTGATATGATAAGGAAAACTTTTGATAGCTTAAATCTAAAGAAAGGTTTTTGGGACACAGTGTATATTCTACTCACATATAAAATATGGCAATATACATTTACTTATCACATATATATATATTATATATATATATATGAGACTAAAGAGTTATATTTTAAGTATAAAACTGACAGACTTCCCTAGGTTGCATCAGAAATCAAAATCAAGGTTTATTAACACTACAAAGAGCATGACTGTCCTAACGTGTTCCTTTAATCATTCTGAGCAGCTGCCTTGAAGCAGTGCATTTAACTTTGGGAAATGTGATAGGAATTCTGGGTAGTCAGGAATCTTTGACAGCTAAAACCTTTTCCTCATCTAGAATCCACAGCATGCCTTTATTTAACTCCCCCACCAAAGGAAGATGAGACCCCAATTTCTATTTGATGTTTATCAGTTCAATCCATCACTCTTAAAAACCCAAAGATAGGGTTACTTTTACTTAGAAACAGTTGTGCTCCATTATTTTTAAAGTAGCACACTGAGGTACTTCTTCTCTGCACTAAGAATGCTATTCTGAAGAAAGGCTTCACAGGAAGGCATGAAATGTTTAAAAATAGTGCCCCATATTATGTGACTTCTTCCTGCTGTTTTATTAGAGCAAAATACTACATTTGCTATTGTTTAGTTAGAGTTAGAGATCTATTTTTTTTCCAAAGAAAGCTTGTCATTCTCAGTGACTTTTCAGGGTGTTATAAATCAGTTTCTCTAAGAAAGCCCTCCTCCAACACCTTGCCATGGTGTGTAGGTTAGTCTGGATTTTCAGTGATAATGCTCCTAGAATTTTTCAAACCCTGACAAATTCTCCTCAGATCAGGACCCAGTAAGAAACAGAATGAATGTCTGCCCTCTGTGTACCAGTCAGTCAGTCAATTAGCATTTAATAAGCTCCTACTATGTCAGATAATTTACTAAGCTAAGTTAAGAGAGGCTCATCACCAGCAGCTTGGTCGTATGGGATCACTTCTTTGGCCAACAGAAACTCATAATACTATCTCTACCAAGCATTAAAAGGGTGCAGTGTTTGCAAACATACTAGCAAAGTCGCTTCAACAGAAAAAAAATTATGGTTGGTATTCAGATAATTCAATTAATAAAACACTGATTATGTTATTTTAAGGTAAAATTTTGAAAATCTCTGTATAGGTTATGGAATCTGAAAATTTTGCCTCCTATAGGGATGCCTTCTTCCTATGCAAGGGTTGGAGGTTCATGGGTATGAATTGTTGAAGATATTTTTAGATTTTTTTTGTTGTATTGATTTGTTTTCCTTATTATATTCTCTTCTTTTTCTTAACAAAAAGATTTTGTTTTTTAGGATGAAACTCCAAGAGGGCCAATAACAGATATATGGGAAAATGATTCAATATAAAGCTAAATTATATTAATAAAATTTATTTTAAAAATATTTCATATTTTCAAAAGGTTACACAGTTCATAAGAACAGAAAAAAGGTTAACATTATGAACCAAGACAGTTGCAAAATTTTCACTTTCTAAAATGAACTATTTTAGAATATAATGTGTGGGGCATACATCAACATATCCTACTGAAATTCAGTGACTTGCCATATTCATCATAAAACAACTTTCAAGCAGAATTTGTAGTCCCTTTATTAGAGTGACATACCTAAATCCCAAAGGGTCTGGGAATGCTTTGACTCTAGGCACATGCTGAAATAGTTCTATCTAAAGAACTAGTTAGCTAGTTCTGTAAGCTAGGCTTTGGCCATTCTACCTGCAAAATAATACATATGTCAGCCTGTATATTCTTGCTTATGCTTTTTCTTCCTCCATCCTTTAAGTTCCCCATCCCTTGATTTTACTCACTCTTCTTATCAAATACTTAATTCAATACTTAAATGCTGAATTGAATTCAAGAATACATAATTTAATTCAGAACCTAGATCAAGGACTAGTTCCTCCCCAAAGCCTTCCTTAATTAGCTCTAACTCACAGTTCTCTGTCCTATAGATTCTATGGTACAGAGCCATTTGAAAACCTCTGGCCGTTAATTCCCTTATCTCTAAAATGAAGTGTTAGATTAGACCTGGGATTCTTAACCAGGGATCTATGAATTTTTTTTCTTTCTATTTGATAACTGTCTTTGATATGACTATTTTTCTATTGTAATCCTACATGCTATGTTCTTTACAAAAAGATAAAACATTATTTTGAGAAAGGGTCCATATTCCTCACCAGACTAACAAAGAGGTTTATGATACAAAAAAAATTAAGAATCCCAGGATTACATAAACTGTAAGGTCTCTTCTAGCTCTAAAATTCTGTAACTATATGATGTGGGATAGATGCCATATGACCTGGAAAAAATAGAAATTTACCTATAACTTCTTTGTAGTGATCGAAAGGGTAATTTAGAATTTGAAATAATTGGGCAACAGAAACTAAGTTCACTGATAAAAGTGTAATTAAGTGATAAAATACTAAGAAGCACAGATCTTGAACAATCTGGGAAATTCATAAAAATGCAATAACAGGTCATCAAAGGGGTTATAATTATTTTGTTCTGTATCTGTCCCACAAAATATTGGAACAAGAAGTCATCAATATTCCTAATTTAAAGACTCTCTGTTTTTTAATGGAAAATGCCTTGGTCTCACTGTTAATCTGGCCTTAGCAGATTTCTCAAAGTTAAAGAAAATGAAACCCATTTTTTATTTGTTTTTAAAACTAGAGGTCCCAAGTATGTCCATTATCAGCAAAATGCCTTTTTTCCTGTAACTGTCTAGAGAATGGAAGTTTTGCCACTCTACTCTTGCAAGGAGATGTAAATGTGAAGGAATTCATGCGATATCCCAGCTGTGATGTTGCAGACTACTGAACAGTAAAAGTGTAGCTAAATTGGAAGGTATTTAAAGTATAGAGAAATAATGGATGAGGGAAAAGGGAGTTCCAAGAAGATTTTGAGGACTGGTCCTTTCTAAGTTACCCTGCCTCTCCTTTGAGCTTGTCCCTATGCTACCTACCTTGGAAGTGAATGCTGTGTAGATGATTTCTGTTGATTTCTCCATGAGTTTCAAATGGTACATGGGGTATTTCACCTGTATTAAGATGTAAATTAATTCTAAGATATTATTTTTTTCTGCCAGAGTTTCCTCTATATAGACATGATATTTATGTTATTTATGATCATTTACAAGCTTAACTGCATCTGTGTTATATTGTGTACTACTGATAACTGAGGTCATTGATAACTGAGGTCATAACTTCTTTGGTCCAGAGATATGTCTATCTTAATAAAGTGTTTGATGATAATAACTGGGATTTCCTGACCTTATTTTCAATAGGACCAAGAGTGTTCTCTCCATATTGAAGACAGTTCCCTGCTTACTTAAGACTCATTGAAGACAACACTTTTTTCCTCAGTGATTCTTCTCTTTTATAAAATGGAGGCATCCAACCAAATGATCCCTGAGGACCCTGCCTAGGTCTAATGGTTTCTAATTCCAAAGTTACTTTCTTTTGGCAATAGATTTGTCTTGGTTTCTCCTTTACCCTTCTGACTCATCCTTGGCTTACACTAGCTCATTCTCCACTTACAGGTGTCCTTCAGACAATGTTATAGCATAAAATGTAGGGCATTTTGCCATGTTTACCCTTTTCCTCTTTCCTTTTCATTAGATCTGCTATTTACTCTCTAAGTGACATGACTGGAGACTAAGATTCCAAAAGGGAATACTCCCATTCTTAGCTTTATTCTCTTTGTACCTGGCTAATGTAAGTGCATCCTTTTCGGTTGTCTTTAATAGTACAGAATGCCAGAGTTGGGAGCATACAGCCTTTCCAACCTCAAGTTTGTGATACATTCTAGTTATCTTAGGATTTCATTATGTGCATCATGGATATCTTTCTTGGCCTAAATCCACATGGCAGTCTGACAAGATGTGCCGCAGCTTGGCAGTTTCCATAGCAGACACAGCTGTCAGTTTTTCCTTTCCTTCATTTCAGAAAATCAGCTGGCACTGGTAAGAGATCATAAGCTAAGAGCAAGTTGTAACTGTGGATTCTCTTTCATAGAGAAGAAATAGAAAAAAAAAATCATTTCTCAGACCTTTCCTCTACCCTAGTCTTTTTTGGCAGTTGATGAGAAATCAGATATTTATTTTTTCTATTTCCTTGATTCAACACATCAAAAGCAGACTGGCATTTCCTACCTTCCTTCCATTACTTGCTGTTACAGTAGAACATTGTACTCGAAGATAAAAAAAAGGAAAGGTTGTGACTACACACCAGGGCATTTGCTTGGTTCCTGAAAATATGTGCTCCAGATGCTTTGACAGGCCACTCACTGGCAATAAATAAATCTTTTCTCAAAGAAAAATGGAAATTTTGTGCTATACCAGTTCTGTTCCATGTAGTTATTTAGATGACTATATTTGACTTACTGCCACATGACTTGACATTCAAACTGAAGGAAGAGAGATAAGAAAAAGGAAATAAAAATATATAGGAGAAAGAAGAATTTGAGGATAGAAAATCCAGCAACAATCACAATTGACAGGAAGAATATGGCAAAACAAGGGAAATATGCCATATGAATGAGTCTTGTCTCTTCAGAAAATGATCAGATCCTCTAAGGCAGGAGCAGAGGTGTTCTATTTCTTTAATATGCTGGGTCACTGTGAACAAATAACTTTGGGAGTCAAGATGTTGGTGCTGACCTTCTTGGTATTTAGTTTGAGTGCTCTTTGGGCAACAGACACAATCTAATTAGACCATATGTGGGGGGTGGAGCCAAGACCATATGTGAAGCCTTTGTAATTCAGTAGTACTTGTCAGTATAAATCCTAGCAACAGAGACTGAGAAGCAAAGGTCAATTTAATGAACACCCACTCTGAAGCTGGAATTTTGCTAGCTACTATTTGAGTTACTATATGCATGTGCACACACACATATGTATATGTACACATGCCTCAATCCTTAAGGATTTTACGTATAATAGAAGACAGTGAAAATAATTGTTAAAATGTAGATTCAGAAAATGTGTGAAGTTAAGAAGGGGGAAGGAAATAAAGTCAGCAAGCATTTATCAAGCACTTGTTATGTGCCAAACACTGTGTTAAGTGTTAGGGTGCAAAACAAGCTGAAAACATCAAACTAGTAAACAATCCCTGCTCTCAACCAGTCTACTTGGGAAGGCAACATAGAAGAAATTATATACAAATAAGATATATACAGGATGAATTGGAGATAATCAAAAGAGGGAAAGGAATAGAGAAACATCAGTGAGAGGCTTCTTTCTTTACAAAGAGGAAGAAATCTGGAAATATTAAGGGTGATCTGAATAGAATTAGAAGCACAGGGAAGGCATTCATATAGGGGAGCAGGATGCAAAAAGTGGGGAGCCAGAAATTAGCATGGGATTTTGGAGGGACAGTGTGTATGCAAGCAAAAGGATATTGATTAATTACAATCAAGTGAAGAAAAGTGAACCATGTAAATCCTTTACAGTATCAAAGGAAAGAATTTATCCTTTTTCTTGGTTTCTAAGAGGTTCTTGAAAGGAAAAGGAAAGCTGCTTATTTTGTTATTCAAATCACATCTTATCCCAAAAGTGCTATCAAATTAAGATAAGGCAGGTCCATCTCACATTTTATAAAGTACTTTGTTAATAACTTGTCCATCCTATTTTGCTTACCTTTTCTCTTCTTTTTTTTTTGCATCATTACTATATATATATATATATACACATATGTTCAATATACTTTTGTTTTAAAACAGGTCACAGCATAGAGGCCAGTTCCATTCTGCCATTATACAAGCTACAAATGCATGCTTAGCAGATGTGGAGCAATCTTTTGTAGCATATTTGAAAAGTTAGTAAAAATCCATATTCCTGCCAGATGTTTTTTCAGAGCTGGTTCTGGGAGTTCTGCAAGCCCTCATTTCTTCCAAGGTGACATGGTAACGAATGAAAATATCTCTTGGAGAAGGATGAGAGAAGATGAGGCTGGAACTGACAGTGTGTTCTGCCTCCCTAGCAGCCTTACAACTACAGCCCCTCACCATAGATGGTGTCTCCATTTGGGGTACCATATCCTTATATGGGGGTATTCTGTCCATAACAATATAATTTTTTCTCACTTATACTGCGTAAGATATTTGAGGACTTGTAGGCTAGATTTTTTTCTAAAATCTAGGACAATTTACTTTTTGTCCTGTGCAGTTTTACTGAAATATAGCTGTGAAAAACTGGGCTTTTTTTCAATAATAGGGGTAAAGAAGTCCAATGATTCTCTGGACCAGTTCATTGTTTTTCTGATGAAAGCATTTTACTATTCTTTTAAACCTAAATCATTGAATGACCAATGACAGCCCCCAGTCTAAGCCTATATGGCTCATTATTTAAATTTTGATGGCTTAGAATGAGCGTAAATGGAAATTTCAGGGTCTTCCCCTCCCAGAGTGGTATTTTGGGCCATAAATTAGGTCGTCTTTTGTCTCTATTCTCACCTAGAATTTAATCATTGAATAGACCTTGCCTCATACAAACAGACCTGGGAAAAACCTTAATTTAGAAAGGACAAGGGCATCCACTGTGCCCCAGGCCATTGCAAGATGCCTAGACCTTTTTCTTGCCATTGGATTTAAATGACTTGGAATAGAGAGTCAAGCTAATGACTTTGTTTAACTCAGCCTCACTCAAATCCAATTCACAGCAAGTCAAGACAACAGTATCCAGATGTCTTGGATCCTCTTTGAGAATCAAGGACCAACAACTACACCAACAATGCAAAAATCCATTTCAAACAAATGTTCAGATAGCTTTGATAAGAACACAGAGAATGAGTGACCCATCTCTTAGACTTCCATATTGTTATATTTGGGCCAATTTTATTCTTAAAACATACTTTGAAACTATAGCAAGAATTAAGTTAATAGTCCCCTAAAAGTCTCTAATACAAGCTTGAAATTAATGGCTACAAACAATATTTATATATTAATTTTAAGTGTTTTTGTCTTTGTTTCTGCAGAGCCTACAATGATTTTATGTCCCTAATAGAATCACAGAATGTTAAAACTGGAAAGTATTTTTTGTGAGGACCTAGTCTAATTCCCTTGTTTGGGCCAGAGGGTTGAGGGCCAGAGAGTTGATGTAATTAGTGCAAGATCACACAACTAGGAAGTTGAAGAGCTAGGATTTGAAATCAGTTCTTTTTGCTCCAAGTTCAGTGTTCTTTTCACTAAATCATGCTTAATAAATGTCTGCTGAATTGAATGCTAGAGTAATTACAGAGCAAGCAATATGCCCATTGACTTCAAAGTTTGGCTTGTGGTTCCTCCCAGTGCTGAGCAAATTAAAAACAAAACAAAAAAAAAATAGTGGTCAATTCTTTGCTTATCCAGAAAAACTTATCCATCCTCATCTGCTGCCTCTTAATGGGAATAAATACCTGTAACTTCTTGGATTCATTTCATTTATTTGAACATCTTGGAACATTAAAATTGGACTGAAAAAATTTCCAGAGAGCAGTATTTCCTGTTAGTGCTAAATGCTCTACGAGGGCTGAGATGTGAACCTTTCAATGTGTGTTGCCAGATTTTTAATGTCAAATCCTCATATGTGCTTCTCCTATCTAGGGTTAATTTAAGCAATATTCCCATACTCTTAAAATCTGTGATTCAATCCAAGAGTAAAACAGAATAGTGAAACTTTATGATTTTAAAACATTTTCCTTCTATTTTTAAAGATATGGCAGCTGGTTCTTATTTCTGTCTGTTCCAGTATGGAATTAGTGCTAACCAACTTTTCCTCCTTGTCCATTGAATTTTTACTTTTACTATAATTATATAAACTTCAATATCTCACCATTAACTAAAGGATCAAATGTCAAATTCTGTTTGGCATTTACATTTCTTATATCCTTGCGCCTTCTTACCTTTCTGGTCTTTTTTCAATTCTCTACTTCTTCAACCACTCTACTATCCAGCTACTCTGTTCATTTGAAGTGCCTGTCCCTCATGACTATGATCTTCTACTTACTCATCTGTTCCTCTCCATTTTCCTGATTTCCTTTAAGACTAAACTGAAATCTTATTTTATACATGAGACTCTCTTGCCTGCCCACCAACCTTTTCTCTCTGAAATTACCATCAATTTACATGATATATATTTTGAATGTGCATACTTAATTGCATATTTTCTATTCTAATAGAATATAAACTCCTTGAAAGCAGGGAATGTTTTTGCCTTCATTGTATCTATCCTGATTACAATACTAAGTAGCCCATAATAATTGAAAAATGCTTACTGCCCAACTAATTTATCCAAATCTGATAGGGTAGGCAAATTGGATTTCTTTCTTTCTCAAAATCAGAGGTGTTAAAAACATGGACTACAGGTTTATGGTCCCCAATACTCCCAAGTGGTGCTGAATTAGATTAAAAGGCAATAGGAAATATTTAATGAAATAAAGAAAAAATACAAGAAAATATGGATAACATCATAGTTTATATTTATATGAATATGCTCTCTGCAGGAAACTTCATTATTTATGTAATTAGCCATTGTTATTTTAGTCTTCAACATATATTTTTATAAGATTTTGATTTTTAAATTTTTCTCCCTACCTCCTTCCTCTCCTTTCTCCCCAAGACAGCAAGTTATACATGTACAATCATGTAAACCATATTCCCACCTTGACCATGTTGTAAAGAAAAAATCAGAACAAAAGGGAAAAAAACTATGAGAAAGAAAAAATACTATGCTAAATGCTTATGCATTAAGACTCCTTAGTTCTTTCTCTGAATGTGGATAGCATTTTCTACCTTGAGTCTTTTGGAATTGCCTTGGATCACTGTATTCCTGAGAAGAGATAAGTCACTCATACTTGATCATAACATAGGGTTTTGTACTTTGTAGAATGTCCTCAATTTGTTCACTTCACTCAGCATCAGTTCATGTAAGTCTTCCCAAATCAACTTGTTCATTGTTTCTTATAGCAGAATAGTATTCCATTGAAATCATATACCACAACTTGTTCAGTCATTCCCCACTTGACGGGCATCTCTTCAGTTTCCAAATCTTTGCCACCACAAAAAGAGCTGCTATAAATATTTTTGTATATGTGGATTATTTTTCCTTTGTAAGATTTCTTTGGGATACAGCCCTAATAGTAGTATTGCTGAATCAAAGGGGGGGAAATGTTTTATAGCCCTCTGGTCATAGTTACAAATTGCTCTCTAAAATGGTTCTATCAGTTCATAACTCCACCAACAATGCATCAGTGTTCCAATTTTCCCACATCTTCTCCAGCATTTGTCAATCTGATTGGTGTGAGGTGGTAGCTCAGAGTTGTTTAAATTTGCATTTCTCTAATCAATAGTGATTTTGAGCATTTTTGTATGACTATACATAGCTTTACTTTCTTCATCTGAAAAATGCCTGTTCATATCATTTGACCATTTATGAATTGGGGAATGACATGTATTCTTATAAATTTGATTCAGTTCTCTATGTATTTTAGAAATGAGGCTTTAATCAAAAACACCAGCTATAAAACTGTTTCCTAGCTTTCTGCTTTTCTTCTAATCCTGTTTCCATCCATTTTGTTTGTACAAAAACTTTTAAATTTAATGTAACCAAAACTATCCATTTTGCATTTCCTAATGTTCTCTATCACTTATTTATTTTCTTCATAGATCTGATAGATAAACTATTCCTTGTTCTCCTATTTTCCTTATTAACTTAAAAGGGTCAAGGTCATTGCATCCTGGGCCATTTCCATTGTCTTGATGAATATCTGGTCACTGGACCCAGGTGACTCTGGAAGAGAAAATGAGGCTGGTGATCTTGCACAGCTCTTTCTCCCTCACTCAAATGAAGGTCAACTGCAAGTCATGTCATCATCTCCTAAAGTCATGGTGCTCTCTGAGAAGGAAGGAGATACACAACAATAGTATCATCCTTTATGTCTAAATCATATATGCACTTTCACAGTACCTTGGTATAGGGTACAAGATGTTCGTCTATGTCTATGCCTAGATTCTGCCATACTATTTTTCCATTTTCCCCACAGTTTTTGCTCATTTGTTTGTTTCTGTCAAATAGTGAGTTCTTATCTCAGAAGCTAGAGTTTTGGGTTTATCAAACAGTAGATTGCTGTGATCACTGAATATTATATCTCGTGCATCTATTCTATTACACTGATTCTCCACTCTATGTCTTAGCCAGTACCAGAAAGTTTTAATGACTTCTGCTTAATAATATAGTTTTAGGTCTGGTAAGGGTAGAAAATCATCCTTTCCATTTTTTTCCCATGAATTTCCTTGATATTCTTGACTTTTTGTTCTTCTGGGTGACTTTTATTATTATATTTTCTTGCTCTATATTTTTTTATTTGTATGACACTGAATAAATTAATTTATGTAGAATAACCATTTATATTATGTTAGCTTGGACTACCCATGGAGACTGATATTTTTTTAAAAATTGTTTAGATTTGACTTCATTTGTGTGAAAAGTGTTTTGTAGCTATGTTAAATTGGAATTATCTTGGCAGACAGACTTCAAAATATTTTATGGAATTTCCTTTCTATATCTTGCTGCTGGATTTTGTTAGTAATACACAGAAATGTTGATAATTTATGTGAATATATTTTATATCCTGCAACTTTGCAAAGGTGGTAATTATTTTCAGTAGTTTGTTTTTTATTGATTCTCTGGGATTCTCTAAGTATATCATTATATTCTGCAAACTATGAGAGTTTTGTTCCCTTACTGTGTAGTCTAATTCTTTCAATTTATTTTCTTTCTCTTATTGCTAAAGCTAGCATTGCTAGTACATTATTGAATAATAGTGGTGATAATGGGCATCCTTGTTTCACCCCTGATCTTAATGAAAAAGCTTCTAGTTTATCACTGATTACCTATATTGCTTATTGATAGTTTTAGATAAATTCTACTTATCATTTTAAGCAAAACTCCATTTATTTCTATGCTATCCAGTATTTTTAATAGAGATAGGTGCTATATGTTGTCAAAACCTTTTTCTGAATCTATTGAAATAATCATATGATTTTTGTTGGTTTTGTTATTAATGTGGTCAGTTATGCTGATAGTTTTGCTGATATCGAATCATCCCTGCAATCCTGGTATGAATTCCACCTAGTCATACTATATTATTCTTGTGATAAACTACTGTTATCTCTTTGCTAATGCTTCATTTCAAATTTTTGCATCAATATTCATGATAGAAATTGATCTGTAAATTTCTTTCTGTGTTTTGTCCATTCCTGGTTTCGATATCAGTACCATACTCATGTCATAAAAAGATTTAGCAGGACTCATTTTTGTCCTATTTTCCCAAATAGTTTATACAGAATTGATATTAATTGATTGGGAAATGTTTGATGGAAACCACTTGCAAACACATATGGCCCTGGAGATTTGTTCTTAGGGAATCATTGATAACTTGTTCAATTTATTTTTTTTTTAAATGGAGTCATTTAAGTATTTGATTTTCTCTTCTATTAATATGGACAATATATTTTTTTTGTAAATATTCATTCATTCACTTACATTGTCAGATTTATTGACATAAAGTTCAGTGAAATAGCTCCTAATTATTGCTGTAATTTCCTCTTCATTGGAAGTGAATTTGCGCTTTTAATTTTTGATGCTGGTAATTTGGTTGTCTTCTTTCTTTTTAAATCAAATTAACAAAAATTTATCTATTTTATTGTTTATAAAAATGAAGAAGCACTTGGTTTTATCTATTAATTCAATAGTTTTCTTAATTTAATTTTATTAATCTCTCTTTCAATTTTCAGAATATATAATTTGGTCCTTAGTTGGAGACCTTCAAATTTGTTCTTTTCTCTAGCTTTTCGTAATTATATACAAAATTCATTGGTCTGTTCTTTTTCTAATTTTTTCACATAAATATTTAGAGATACATAATTTGCCCTAAGTACTGTTTTGCCTTCATCACATAAATTTTGATGTTATCTCATTATTTGATGAAATTATCAATTGATTCTGTAATGTGTTGTTTGACCCACTCATTCATTAGGATTAAATTGTTTAATTTTTAATTAATTTCTAGTTTATATTTCCATAGCTCTTTATTACACATAATTTTTTTTCAATCCAGGCTTTGTATTTGTCATTTTGCAAAAGACTTCCATAATAATTATGTTGTGTAAGAGTAATTATATTTCCCTCCATCCTACCCTGTCCTCCCTTTATTCTATTCTCTCATTAGACCTTTTCCCTTCCCAAAAATGTTTACTTCTAGTTACTACCTTTAGCCATTTGCCCTCTCTTCTATCATCCCCCTAACCTCACTTGTCTCTTTCTCTCCTACTTTCCTGTAGTGTAAGATAGATTTTCATACCAAATTTAGTGAGTGTGTTAACGCCTCTTTAAGCCATACATGAAGAGAGTAAGCTTCACTTTTTCCTTCTCACCTCCTCTCTTTTCTCCTCCATGAAAAAGATTTTTCATATCTCTTTTATGAGTTATAATTTGCCCCATTCCATTTCTCCCTTTCTTCTCCCAATATATTCCTGTTGCACCACTTAATTTATTTTTTTATAGATATCATCCCTTCTGATTGAACTCAACCTGTCCTCTGTGTGTGTGTGTGTTTGTGTGTGTGTGTGTGTGTGTGTAATTCCTTCACCTACTCAAATACTGAGAAAAGTCTCAAGAGTTGCAAATATTATCTTTCCATGTAGGAATGTAAAGAGTTCAGCTTTGGAAAGTCCTTTATGATTTCTCTTTCCTGTTTACATTTTCATACTTCTTTTGATTCTTATGATTGAAAGTAAATTTTCTCTTCACTTCTGGTCTTTTCATCAAGAATGTTTGAAAGTCCTCTATACTATTGAATGACCATTTTTCCCCTGAAGTATTATACTCAGTTTTTCTGGGTAGGTGATTCTTGGTTTTAATCCCAGTTCCTTTGACTTCTGGAATATCCTACTCCAAACCCTTCATTTCCTTAATGTAGAAGCTGCCATATCCTGGGTTATACTGAATATATTTCTGCAATATTCGAATTGTTTCTTTCTAGCTGCTTGCAATATTTTTTCCTCACCTGGAAACTCTGAAATTTGGCCAGAATATTTCTAGGAGTTTCTATTTTCAAGTCTCTTTCAGGAGATGATCTGTGGATTCTTTCAATATTTATTTTGTGCTTTGGTTCTAGAATATCAGGGCAGTTTTCCTTGGTAATTTCATGAAAGATAATGTCTAGGCTCTTTTTTTGAACATGGCCTTCAGGTAGGCCCATAATTTTTAAATTGTCTCTCCTAGATCAGTTGCTTTTTCATTGAGATATTTCACATTATCTTCCATTTTTTCTTTATTTTGGTTTTGTTTTGTAATTTCTTGGTTTATCATAAAGCCATTAGTTTCCTTAGCTCCACTCTAATTTTTAAAGAACTTTTTTGTTCAGTGAGCTTTTGAATCTCCTTTCCCATTTGGCTAATTCTGCTTTTTAAAGCCTCCTTCTCCTCGACTTTTTGAACCACTTTTTCCAATTGAGTTAACCTCTTAAGCACTTTTTGAGTTTCTTTTAGCAAGCTGTTTTCTTGCTTTTCAAGTTCTTCCATGGCCTAAGTCCATTGTACATTGATTTTGGAGGTACTGGATGCAGAAACCTTGACTTCCTGTGACAGCATGCCTTGTTCCTCCTCAACCAAGGGGATGGAAGGAAATATCTGTTCACTAAGAAAGTAACCTTCTATGATCTTATTTCCCCCGCCTTTTAAAGCATTTTCCCAGCCAGTTACTTGACTTACGAATACTTTGTCAGGAGGAGGGTCCTAGTGCTCCTCCTCACCTGATGACCATACTCAGAGTTGAGTTTCAGATCAGCTGCTCATTTACCCCAGGGACTTTAGGCCAAGTGCTTCACAGATGGACACTGCAGTTGCTGCCACCACTACCTCTGTCACCACCTTGGGGCATCACTTGGGGGAACCCTGCTCACCTCTCACGCAGTTGGGAAAGTCCTCTCACTGACCTTTGAAGCTTTCTTTGGTGCTTGTGGGTTGAGGGATCTGAGACCCTCCCTGCTGGGGATCCTGCCCCAGAGGCCTTTTCTAGTCCTGTTCCTCCCTGTCTCAGGCAGCCAGGGCTGGGCCCTGCCTCTCTCAGAGTCCCATGTAATATACCTTTCCTGTTGGCCTTCCAGGTTACCTTTGGCTGGAAATCTCTTTCATTCTGTCATGCTGTGGCTTCTGCTGCTCTACAATTTGTTGAGAGTCATTTTTTATAGGTGTTCTATGGGCTGTGGTGTAAGAACTAGATTATGTGCATCTTTCTACTCCAGTATTTTGGCTCTGCCCCTCTTACACATAATTTTTATTGCATCACAATCTGAAAAGGACATGTCTAATATTTTTCCAACTGATTGTGAGGTTTTTATGCCTTCATACATTGTCAGTTTTTGTATATAGGTGTAATGTACCATTGAGAAAAAGGTATATTATGTATATTTAATTTTCTCCAGAGGTCTATTATATCTAACTTTTCTAAAATTCTATTCACTTTCTCAACTATTTTTTTTTTATTTTGTGGTTAGATTTACCTAGTTCTGCAGGTGTGGAAGGAGGGTGGGTTTGAGGTCCCCACCTAGTATAGTTTTGCTGTCTATTTCTTCCTATAACTCACTTAAGTTTTCTTCTAAGAATTTGGATGCTATGTTGTTTGGTGCATATTTGGATGGTTTGATATTACTTCATAGTCTATGGTAACTTTTAGCCAGATATATTTTCTTTCCTTATCTCTCTAATTAAATCTAAATTTCCTTTTGCTTTATCTGAGATGGGGATTGCTACCCTCCTTTTTATTTTTTACTTCAGCTGAAGTATAATATGTTTTTCTCTAGCCTTTTACTCTAACTCTGTGTGCATCTCTCTGTTTCAACTGTGTTTTTTGTAAATAACATATTGTAGGATTCTGGATTTTAATGCACTCTGCTTCTACTTGCCTCCATTTTAAGTGACAGTTCATCCAGTTCACATTCATAGTTATGATTACTGTCTGCATTTCCTTCCATCCTACTTATCCCCCATTTATACATTGGAAAGGAAAATTTTTACTTTTCATCCTGTCCCACCTTACCAGTGTTTTACTTCTGACCATTGCCTCCCTCAAATGGCCCTCCCTTCTCTCAGGCCTTTTCCCTTTTCTTTCCCCTTTCTCCTCTTTCCCTATAGGTAAGGTAATTTTCTATATGCAGCTGGGTACGTATGTCATTCCTTCTTTGATCCAAATCCAGTGAGAGTATGGTTCAAACAATGATCACCCCCTCCCTTCTTTCCCTCTTCTATAAGGTCTTTTATGCCTCTTCATGTGACCCTACTCAACCTCCCTCTTCCTTCTTCTTCCAGTACAATTCGTTTTTCACCTTTTAATTTTTATATCATCATTTCAAAGTTCACTTATACCCATACCCTCTGACTGTACACTCCTTCTAAGTCCCTTAATAGAAATACAGTTATCAAGAATTAAAAATATCATCTTCTTTTGTAGGGGTGTAAACAGTTGAATTTTATTGAATAATATTTTTTTCTTTCCTGTTTACCTTTTATCCTTCTCTTGAGTCTTGCATTTAAAGAGCAAATTTTCTGTTCAGCTCTGGTCTTTTCATCAGGAAAGTTTGGAAGTCTCCTGTTCTATTGAAGGTCCATCTTTTCCACTGAAAGACTATGGTCACTTTTGCTGAGTAGTTGATTCTTGGACATAATCTAAGTTCCTTTACCTTCAGGAATATCATATTCCAAAGCCACCCATGCTCTAGTGTAGAAGCTAGTAAGTCCTGTGTATCCTGACTGTGACTCCTTGATAATTGAATTGTTTCTTTCTGGCTGCTTACAATACTTTCCTCTTGACCTGGTAGTTCTGAATTTGTCAATTAGAGTTTCCATCTTGGTATCTCAGGAGACAATAGATGGATTTTATACAGTAATTACTATGCAGATGCTTATTCCCTTCCTTAATAATAAGATAAATTTAAGACAAAACAACATTAAAGTTTTGACTTATCCATCAGATTGGTAAGGATAATGGAAGGTGAGAATATATATTGTTTGAAAAATCATGGAGAGCATACAAAGGACGTACTGGTGGAGCTGGGAATTCATTCAATTGTTCTGAAAAGAAGATTGGTATTAGGTTAAGAATATAATGAGGGGGGTAGAGCCAATATGCAGAGTAGATGGACAGACTTGTAGAAGGTCCCCCCTCCACATAGCCCATAAAATACCTGAAAAAATGACTCTAAACAAATTGTAGAGTAACAGAAGCCACAATACGACAGAGTGAAAGAGATTTCCAGCCAAAGACATCCTGGAAGGCTGATAGGAAAGATCTATCACATTGAGCATGAAACAGAGCACAGCCTGGACTTGGCTTCATGGAGCAACAAGGACAGGACTTGAGCAGGCTTCGGGGCACCACCAGTAGTAGCAGCAGTTCCCAGATAACTCAACTTACAAACTTCAAAGACAGCTTCAAAGTTCAGTGAGAAAGGTATTTTACCTGGGTGAGAAGAGCATGTAGTTTGGCCCCTCTAGCAGCAGCCATTGAAGTGGTGGTGTCCATTTTTGGAGCCCTTGGCCTAAAATCCTTGGGTAAATCGAGCAGATGATCTGGGTCTCAGCCCTGAGTGGCAGTCCTGGGGTAATGAGGAGCTCTTGCTGGTCTCATGGAGCTGGTAGAGTCTCTGAACAGGAAATCCTACTCTAAGAACCTGGTCATAAAAGTGGTTATGGTTCCTCCTAGATCACAGGGCAGGCCAGGAGAGGAGTAAACTCATCTCCCTTGATTGTGCCACCTTAGAGGAACTGAGAACTTACAGGTCCCCAGAGTGTATCCTCCTCTTGACAAAGGATTCAAAAATCAATTAACTGATTGGGAAATTGTAGAAAAAAGGGAAAATAAAAATAAGACTATAGAAGGCTATTTTCTTGGTGAACAGGTATTTTGTTCCATCCCTTTGGGTGAGGAAGAACAATGCATATCCTCAGAGGAACACATAAAAGTCAAGGCTTCTGCATCCAAAACCTCCAAAATAAATATATAATTGTCTCAGGCCATGGAGGCGCTGAAAAGGGATTTTGAAAATCAGGTAAGAGAGGTGGAGGAAAGATGGGGAAGAGAAATAAGAGTGATGCAAAAAAATCATGAAATAAGGGGAGAAAGGGACAAGTGAGGTGGGGGGATGATAGAAGGGAGAGCAAATGGGTGGAAGGAGTAATTAGAAGTAATCACTTTTGGGGAGAGAAAAGATCAAAAGAAAGAATAGAATAAATGGGGGGCAAGAGAGAATGGAAGGAAATATAGTTAGTCTTACACAACATGACTATTATGGAAACCTTTTGCAAAACTACACGTATATAGCCTATATTGAATTATTTGCCTTCTCAGTGGTGATGGGTGGAGAGAGAGGAAGAGAGAGAAGTTGTAACTGAAAGTTGTAAGAATGAATTTCGAGAATTGTTTTTGCATGCAACTGGGAAATAAGAAATACAGGTAATGGGCTATATAAATCTATCTTGTCCTACAAGAAAAGAGAGAGGATGGAGATAAGGGAAGGTAGGGGTGTGATAGAAGGGAGGGCAGATTGGGGGAAGGGGTAATCAGAATGCATGCTGTTGTGGGGTGGACAGAGGGGAGAGATGGGGAGAAAATTAGAAACTCAAAATTTCATGGAAATGAATGTTGAAAACTAAGAATAAATAAATAAACATAAAAAGAATACAATGATGATTCATATCAACTGTTCACATGCTTAAGAGAATAAAATTCAGATTGAGCACACAACAACATAGAGATTTCTTTCTAGAAGCAAGACTATAATGAAGTATTCAACATGAGTGACATTGAGAACTTTCCCGTGTATTTCCTTCAATTATACAGTCAACCAAATTCCAAAAATACCAGCACCAATTATCTCGATCTTTTTGTTGACCATGGAATATGTTTGTTCTATGGGTTTTCATTTAGAAAGAAAGAGAAGTTGTCAATCTACCCCTTTATTTGCCCTACTGAAATCTTATAGATTTTTTTTAAAGGAAGAACAAAACCATATCTGTAACAATGTTGTTGTCTTTGTTTTTCTTTTTTGTAGAGGACTATGTCATCATGGTAATGATGGCATGACTTGCAGTTGATTTGAGTGAAGGAGGGCTGTGCAAGGTCACCAGCGTCACATTGCCCTCCAGAGATATCTGAGTCAAGTGGTGATATATTCATCATGATTACTGGAGATTGTTCAAGATGCAGTGCCTCACCCTTTTAGGCTAAGCTCTTTTCAGGTTCTCATTTTGAGTGATGTAATGGCCTTTCAGTGATGAGGTCTCTTAAAGAAGTGAGTCAAGGGATGCCCCCTTTAATTAAAGAAAATAATGATGTCATGGTCCTCATTGAAAACAAAAGACAAACAGAACCTGTAAGTAGTTCAAGATACCTGAATGGAGACCCAACAATTTGGGTAATTTAGCTTCTCCTCTCCCTCCCTAAAGGAAGATAAATTTTGATGACCAGAAGCCGGTCCTTTTCATGCTTTCTTTTCTTTTTTTTTAAAAAAAGCATTTATTATGATCATTCATTTAAAACAAATGAATTCCAATTTCTCTCATTCCTCTCTCTTTCCCACTTATTGAGAAGACAAACAATATGATATACATTTTACACATGAAGTCATAGAAAATGCATTTCTACATTATCCATGTTGCAAAAAAAAAAAACAAAACAAAACAAGAAAAAAACACAAAGTTAAAAAAATATACTTTGTTGTGCTCTCAGAGCTTATCAGTTTTTTTTTTTTCCTCTGGAGGGTAGATAGTATATTTAATCATGAACCTTTGCAGTTGTCTTGAAGCATTGCTTTGGTTGGAGTAGGTAGGTCTTTTACAATTGGTTATCATTACAATATTGCTGTTACTCTGTCTTATGTTCTCCTAGTTCTTATCACTTCACTTTCTGTCCATTTATATAAGTACTCCTCATTTTTTTTCTGAAACCCTCCCACTTATCATTTCCTATAGCCCAATAAAATTCTATCTAGATGCCTGATAATATTCCATCACAAACATATACCAAAATTTTTTCAAAAATTCCCTAATTAATGAGTCTCCCTTTCATTTCTAATTCTTTGCCACCACAAGAAAGGCTGCTACAGATATTTTTTTTTACATATCTGTTTTCCCTTTTCCCTTCATCTTTTGGGGATATAGACTTAGTACTGGCATTGCTTTATGCAAAGTTTTATAGCCCTTTGGGCATAATTCCAAATTGTTTTCCAGAATGGTTGTACCAGTTCAAAATTTCACCAACAGTTCATTAATATACTTATTTTTTCACATCCCCTGTGGTATTTATAATTTTCCTTTTCTCTTATTTCAGCCAATCTGATAGGTTTGATGTGGTACCTCAGAGTTACTTTAACTTGCATTTCGCTAATAAGTAATTGTTTAGAATATTCTTTTAATGTGACAATGGATAACTTTGATTTCTTCTTCTGAAAGATATCTGTTAATATCCTTTGGTGATTTGTCAATTCTGGAATCCAATAATCTCTTAACTGACAATACAAAAAGGTTTTCCTTAATCTTTCTTTTTCATTCATACTCTCCAAAATTTGTAAGTTTCACAGGATACTCCCTCTTCTATGGGTTTTCCTGACACTGCTTTCATTGACCCAGATTTTTCAGCAAGTGTTGTTACTACTTCACAGTCTTGTTCACTGAATATACCACCCCTTGAACTGTGTACGTACTACAAAACCCTGTCTTGATCTCTCTCTTATCTGTATACTTTCCTTTTTGGTGACTTCATTAGTTTCCTTGGAATTAAATTATAATTTTAATGCAGACACCTTCCAGATTTATATATTTAGCCCAAATGTCTCCTGAACTCCAGTTCCTTCTTATTATTCATTGATTGGACATTTCAAACAGAATATTGTATAAGCATCTCAAATTTAACATTTCCAAAATGGAACTCATTATCTTTTCTCCCCAACAAACTCACCCCTTTTTCATACTTCCTATTTCTGTCAAGGACTAGTTGCAACCTTACTATTATCCCTGGATCCTCATTCTCCCTTACCCCATACATCAAAGCAATCATCAAGTTTTCTAAATTTTATTTGCCTAGCATCACTTTCCCCCCTTACTTCTTTCCACTTGTGAGGATGTCGTCCTAGTTAGTGTCTTATCACCTTTTACCTGGATTATGTCAATAGCCTTCTAATTGCTAGTGCTAAGATTCAAGCATCTTCTCCTTCAAATGCATCTTTCCCAGAGATACCAAAAAGATTTATCTAAAGCACAGTTTTAAACATTTTCAAAAAACTCCAGTGACCCTTTGTTTCCACTATCATCAAATATAAAGTCAGACATTTGGCAATTAATATCCTTTGCAACTGGCTCCAAATTACATCTCTGGCCTTATTTATTTCACATTTCTATCCTTCCCATTCTCTATCAACTAAATTGAACATACTTTTCACATGTAATAATACTTCATCTCCTCTCCCTTTGTCTTTAGATAGTCTATCCTCTTTGGCTATGCATTCTACACAAATTTATTTATATAGTCTCCCTCAATGGAATGCAAACTCCTTGAGGGAAAATGCTTTCATTTTTCCCTTCATGTTCCCAGTGCCTAGCACATATCATGCTTACTAAATATTTGTTATTAATCAATTACTTTTATTCAAAAGAGCTACTGTGATCTTGAGCTCCATTGAAAAAAATGCCTTTAAAGGATAAAGAGCTACCAATTGCATTGTACCATGCTGTGCCCTAATAACATCTGGAACACTGTTTTGTTTTCTGGAAACTATATTTTAAGAAGGTTATTGATAAGTTGGAGAGTATTCAAAGAAGGAAAAATGGAATGGTGAAAGATATTATATCCATTCCAGATGACGACCAATTGCTTAAGAGTTTGAGAGGAACATGATATCTATCTTCAGGTATATGAAAGCTCTCATATGAAAGAGGGATAAGACTTGTATCATTTATTCCTTGAAGGAACATCTGAGAGTTATTTATGACTTGGTGGGAAGAAACCTCCCAAAATTCCTCTCCAAAAGTGATATAAATTATCTCTTAAGGTAGTTATCTCCTTTCATTGGATGTCTTCAAGCAGAAGCTGGATCTATGTGTCAGACATGTTATGGAAGAATTATTTTTTTCAGGTACCAAATTAGAATAGGTAGCTGATGACATTCTTTCTAAGTATGAGGCAAAGGCACACCATTTCAAAAGAGCATGGCAGTTCAAAATTGTACAAATGACCTTTAGTCTCATGAGCTGCAAATAACATCTTTCCATGTAGCAATGTAAACAGTTTAACTTTAATGTGTTCCTTAAGGCTTCTCTTTCCTGTCAACCTTTTCATGCTTCTCTTGGTTCTTGTATTTGAGAGCCTAATTTTCTATTCAGCTCTGGTCTTTTCAACAAGAATGCTTGGAAGTCCTCTATTTCATTGAAATTTCATTTTTCCTCTGAAGAATTATACTCAGTTTTGCTGGGTAGGTGATTGTTTGGTTTTAATCCTACCTCCTTTGACCTCTGGAATATCATATTCCAAGCCCTTCAGTTCCTTAGTGTAGAAACTGCTAAATCATGTGTTTTGCTGATTATATTTCCACAATATTTGAATTGTTTCTTTTGGGCTGCTTGCAATATTTTCTTCTTGACCTGGGAACTCGAAATTTGACTACATTATTTCTAGGAATTTTCCTTTTGGCATCTGCTTCAGGAGATTATCATTGAATTCTTTCAATTTCTAGTTTTTGAATATCAGTGCAGTTTTCCCTGATAATTTCTAGGAAGGTGATGTCTAGGTTCTTTTTTTTATCATGGTTTTCAGGTATATCAACAATTTTAAAATTATCTCTCTTGGATCTATTTTACAGGTCAGTTGTTTTCCCAGTGAAATATTTTCACATTGTCTTTTATTTTTTCATTCTTTTAGTTTTGTTTTATAATTTCTTGGTATCTCATAAAGTCATTAGCTTCCATCTGCTTGCATTCTAAGTTTTAAAGAATTGTTTTCCTCAGTGAGCTTTTGAACCCTCTTTTCCATTTGGCTGATTCTGCTTTTGAAAGCATTCTTTTCCTCATTGGCTCTTTGGCCCTCTTTTGCCATTTGAGTTAAGTCTATTTTTAAAGGTGTTATTTTCTTCAGCAATTTTTGGGTCTCATTTAGCAAGCTGTTGACTCCATTTTCATGATTTTCTTGCAACACTCTCATTTCTCTTCCCCATTTTTCCTCCACCTCTCTTACTTGATTTTCGAAATCCTTTTTGAGCTCTTCCATGACCTGAGACCATTGCACATTTTATTGGAGGTTTTGGATGTAGAAACCTTGACTTTTATGCCTTCCTCTAAAAGAGAGCCTGCTTTAGCCACCTTCATGGATGTTGGAATAAATTGTTCTCATCCACCCATTTCAGTGGCGGGCGGGGATCTTCAAATGCTTGGAGTAGACATCCCCCTAACTCACCAATGGGTTTTATGCTGTTGGTTACTAACCTAGTTTAGCTCATTTGCTTATAATATTTTACCAGTGTGTGGCTGCTACTTATGCTACAATATCTTGGAGTTACAGGTGAGAGCTGAGTACCAGGTGGACCCTAAAGGTGAACTAGTAGCCCTGAAAATCTTGGGCTTCCATGTACTGTTGCCTCCTGTACTCATCCTGCGATCTCTACAATTAAATTCTACCTGGTAGAATTCTGTACTTGGTCTCTCTTACATCAATTTCCATATATTTACAGAGCATCCTCTAAATATTAAAAGTGATACAGAAGCAAGGGTTGATTGCCACTGTACTATCAGAAGTCCACTGAGCATAGGAAATGGCATCTTTGTATATAGTAGTAACCTCAACACTAATTTGCAGAAACTATCTTTAACATTCCTAAGACTTTTTCTTGTCCCTGGGGTGGTAAATGTGCCTGCTATCTAGAAATTCATTAATTTTCTCCATATCCACCCCAGGTTCTTTTCCTTTTTTATGACAAGCTTACTTTAAACCTTACATATACCTGCTACACTCCTGCTTATAAGCAATGATGAGGATGCCAAGTGAAATATGTTGAGTAGTTTATTCTTGATTTAAAAAAGGCAATTTTAAACCTCATATTCCTCCTTAATTCTATAGGGCTCAGAAAGAACTATAGACCTTAAGAGAGAATGAAGGAGCCAGCAAATAATATATGTTCTTTGGAATTGGTAGATGACTTCTAATGTCATTCACCCAGGCAATTGCCTCATAGTAGGGGTCAGATTTGGTGGAAGATATATAAACAATTTAATAGGGGAAATTTAGTCAGGGGCATTATTCTCAGCAAGACCCAGTAGATGATTGCTTTCATAATAAGTATATTTAAGCAACCTGATTTCAAAGTGTTGACTTTCCTGTGCTCCCCTGCTTGGATTCCCAATCTTATTTAGTTCTCTGATGAAATGGGTGACCCAAATAAATGTCAAAGACTACACTATTAGAAGAAAAAAATAGGTCCAATTAAATTATATTAAAACATCTAAGTAAGTGGAGGCCTTGTGATTCTCCAAAGGTAAAACTTTTGGGAAGAGCAGGAAAATGTATTATTTTATTTCTTTTATGTGACAAAAGAGTCAACCTCTGGATAGGAAACTACAAACAAAGCAATTAACACATTAGTAGGAATATTTTTCTTTTCAACAAAGACAAAGACAACACAGAAAAACCCCAACAGACATTTTCAGTTCTATCTTAGTGATGCTATTGATTTTTTTCAGGTCTGAGGATGAGCTGGGGCAAATATCCTGATATTGCTGAGTAGGTCAGGAAAAGTGAAAGGATACTATTAAAGAAAAAGGACCAAAAATCAATTACCAGCAGGCCAAAAAAAAAGATCTTCATTATGTGACTGCCAAGCAAAAAGATATGAACTGTATTTCTTAGATTTTAATCAGCCTGGGAAAATCTTGGAGATTCTGGAATTATATTTACATCATAATGGAAAGGTTTAAGGAACTTTCTGTATGAGCTAACTTTTTATGAAATTATATTCATCTTGGTTTTTACTGAGATGTCACTTTAAGGTAAAATAAAACAAAATTTTAAAAAATGTTCCTTTGTTTTTGAATGGCCTTATTTCCTCCATTCTTAGCTGGTTCTTACCCAAGTTTTCCTCTGAGAAACCTTGGTGCTCATCACTCTGGCCTATTGGAACACCTCTTTCTTCAGTTTTCTTGTATTGCATCATTTCTCTTGCTTATTTGAGACTTATCTAGTATAAAGACCTGGAGTGTTCTGACTACATATTTTAAAGATGAGGGAACTGTAGCACACTCTCTCATTAGGAGACCCTAATTCTGGCCTCATTGTAACAAGACTCAGTAATGGGGGAGCCTCATTTCCAAAAAGAGAGAATAGGTTTCTTCTTATGTCCCCCTGACCATTACACCCTTCGTCTTAGAGTAGCATTCTGGGGAAAATTACTTAAACCAGTTTTAGATTGCCTTCATATCTAGGGCCCATTAAACTGTGACATCCTTGAGAGCAGGGACTATTGGGAGGAGGGACTATTTTGTATCCCCAGCACTCAGCTGAATACCTGGAATATAGTAATCCCTTAATAAACACTTGTGCACTAACTATAGCTTCCTCTGAAAGCATTACCATTATCCATTCTAAAATGAACATTAATAAATTCTACTGATCCATATGTCATATAATTGACTTTACTGTTACCTGCAACAATTGTCTCTGACTCCTATTGTTTTTTCCTCTCTCATGTACCTGCCTATATTAGTTTTCCCCTCCATCACTTCATCTCCTCTTTCTTCTTTTTTTCTTTTCCACATACCACTACATCCTACCCTCCTTTCCATTAGGAGTGGCTACAAGTTGCATAGGACTATGGGATTTTGACATGATTTTTTGATCATGTAGTTCAAATATCTCTTTCTACTTGCAATCTAAAAAGTTAAAAAAAAATTTTAACTCAGGTTTCCTGGCTTTCATTTTAGTGCTTCCCAACACTATACTAACTTGCTTAGCAGAGAGAATTGAAAAAAGTAGGAAAACCAAACTATCAATACTAAAAAAGTGATTGTCAATAGGGAATCAGATTTAACTGATAAAGAAAATGCAGTCTCCTGATTGGTATTTCTATTTCTAGCCTCTCCTCTCTTCAATTCATTCTCAAATTATATTTTCATAATGCTATAATTTCAGTGATATAGGAATACCCTTTAATAGTTAACATTTCAACCCATTAGAGCTTTGTCAACACATGCAGTCTTTTTTGCTGTTTATAGTAAATAAATACCAGACACCATTAGATCTTGTATTTTTTTTACTTTTCAGTAAATGTGAATATTATGTTCATTCAATCATTCAACAAGCATTTATTGTCTGTGTGTGTCAGACACTGATCAACTCAAGGGATTCAAAGACAAACTTTAAACAATCCATGTAATCAAGGAATTTGTATTCTATTGGAAATTCTGAATTCTTCTATAAAATGTAATTTGTGAAAGTCTCCTTGTTTCCTACTCATATTTCCATCATTTATGTAGTGATATTCCTCCTGCTTTTCTACCACCCTCCCCCATAAATTCTTATAGAATTTATATTATTTGCAATTTCTGCTATTGGCTACCACATCTCTCTACTTGGCAAAAAGGTCAAGTGCCTACCAACAGAAGTGACTCCCAGGTGCATTTCATTTACTTATTATAGCAATTGACTTCCTAGTTATTCCTCCTTAAAACTATTTGATAGTCTGAACTGATATCTGTTCTTTTACGTAATTCCAATTTACAGAGTCAAAAACTTGTTTATATACATTGGATTGGAGTTCTTCATTTATGAACTATTTCTTCTGATTTCTGTTTTTCTGTATTGTTTTAGCTTTATATCCCAGCTAGTGAGACATCTAGGACTATCTGATTCCTGTGACTGATCTGCTCCTCTTCACTTAGACACAGCTCCTAAATGATGGGTCTAAGACCTAGACTTCCACCCACGGGTTTTCCAGAGTCCATGTCACAAACTTTGGAAAAGTAAATCCACTAGTTTTTGGTATTTCAGTCTTCGCAACCAATTTAACTGATTGTTGACCACATACAGACACGCTTATTTAGAACACTTCATATATGATGACTTTAGACACCAGATCATGCTTCAGCCTCACATCCACTTTGGTCATCTCAGTCAAAAAGCAGTGATTAAGCACTTGCTATGTGTCAGGCACTGGGCTAAGCACTAGACCATCTGTTTATTTCCTGTATCTCTCAACAATACAGTGCAATGGAAAATCATTGGTTCTGGAATCAGAAGGTCTGGTTCTAATTCCACTTTTGATATTTGTTACATACCTTGAGCAAGTCAGCTAACCTCCCTGAGTCTTAGTTTCTTTATTTTTAAGGTGAGGAGATCTGATCTGGATTACCTCCAAAGTTCATGCCTGTTCTACATCTATGATTCTATGATGACAGTCCTACCTGATTGCTTTTATATGAGGGTCTTTAACTTTTTGAATGTAAGCTTCTTGAGGGAAGAAATATTTTTTTTTAAATATATATTCTTCAAGTGTTGAGCATAATGCTTGGCATATATCAAGGCCATATTGTTTTTTTGTCACTTGATATTGATTTTGACGTTTGTTAAGAAAATGTACTAAGGGAATCAAAAGGAAGATAAAGGAAGGGAAGGGAAAGGAATTAGCATTCAAAAATGGTTCTGAAATGCTTTCCACATTGGTAAGCAGTTGTTTTCTATCTTAACATATAAGCAATTTCAGTTCATCTTATTTGGTAATTGCTATTATCAGCACCCCATGAATCTTCTCTTAAAAAAGCATTCATAATCTATGTGTGATGTTTCTCTCTGGTCTATATGACTCTGGTTTCTAATTTCTTATTCTAGATTAACATTTTCTAAGATATTTATATATGTCATATAGCTGCTGAAACAATCTTCCTAAATCATAGATATCACTTGTATTTCTCAATCAGTCAAAAATTTCAATCACTCAGTAATGACTCTAGAGGGGAAAATAGACACCTTTAACCTTCGTTTTTAATGCATGATTGATCTCAGGTTTTTATGGTAAATATTTAACAATCAACTAGGGAGAATGGTGGAACAAAGATGGCTAAAAAAAATACAGGGATTTGCCTGAGAGCATCCAAATTCCTCTCCCAACAACAGTAAAATAAAACCTCAAAACAAATTCTAGAATGACTGAACCAAAAAGGATTATATGAAATAATTTTACAGACAAAGACAAATTATAGAGTCAATAGGACTTGAAAAAATGGAAGGGAGAGGTAGAATGGAGTAAATTTCCTCACATAAAAGAGGTACCAAGGAGTTTTTACAGGGGAGGAGAAAGTAAGGTAAGTGGCAAGCAAGGCTGAAACATTAATCTCATTGAAATTGGTTCAAAGAAGAAATGCCATATAAACTCAGTTGGGTACACAAATTTATTTTACCTGATAGGAAAGTAAGAAGGGAAGGAATTTAAAGAAGGAGTATGGCTGATAGAAAAGAGGGCAGATCGTGGGAGGTGGTGAGCAGAAGCAAAACACTGTTGAGGAAGGACAGAATGAAAAGAGAGAGAAGAATAAACAGGAGAAAAAAGCAGAATGGAGGCAAATACACAGTTAATAATTATAACTGTGTGTGGGAATGAGATGAAGTCACCCATGAAATGGAATTGACTAGGGAAGTAGATTTTTTAAATTTATTTTTAAATTAATTTTCAGTTTTCAACATTTACTTGCACAAAATTTTGAATTTCAAATTTTCTCCCCATCTTCCTCCCATTCCAGGGCAGCTTGTATTCTGATTACCCTTTCCCTGAATTTGCCTCCCTTTTATCACTCTGCTTCTTTCCCCCCTTATCCCCTTCCCTTAGATTTTCCTGTAGGGAAAGATAGATTTCTATACACCATTGCCTAAATATCTTATATCCCAGTTGCATGTGAAAACAATTGTTAACATTCATTGTTAAAGCTTTGAGTTCCACATTATCTCCCTTCCCCCTCCTCCTCATCCATCTTCTTTGAGAAGGTAAACAATTTGATAAAGGTTATATATGCATAGTCATGCAAAACACTTCCATAACAGTCATGTTGTGAAAGACTAAATGTATTTCCTTCTATTCTCTCCCTCCTTTCATTCATTTTATTCTCTCCTTTGACCTGTCGCTCTACCAAAGTGTTTGCTTCTGATTATCCCTTACCCCAATTTGCCATCCCTTCTATTATCCCCACTTTCTTGTCCCCTTCCCCCTTGATTTCCTGTACAGTAAGATAACCTTCCATACCCATCTGAATGTGTATGTTATTCCCTCCTGAAGCCAAATTCGATGAAAGGCTCATTTATTCACTCTCACATTCCCCCTCTTCCCCTGTATTGTAAAAACTCTTTCTTGCACTGTTTATGTGAGATAATTTATTACATTCTACCTCTCCCTTTCTCTTTCTCCCAATATATTTCAACACTTAATTTTATTTTTCTAGATATCATCCCTTCATATTCAGTTCACCCTGTGCATACTCTCTCCCTCCCTCTCTCTCTATATCTCTTACTGTCTCTCCCTCAATACACACACACATATACATATACCTACTTATATATACACATATATAGATACACACACACATATATTCCCTCCAACTACCATAATACTGATACCATAATACCATATATAATACCATAACAAAATATTTTTCAATACAAGAATATAAATAGTTAAACTTTTAGCAAGTCCCTTATGGTTTCTTTTTCCTGTTTACTTTTTCATGCTTCCCTTGGTTCTTCTATTTGAAAGTGTAATTTTCTATTCAGCTCTGGTCTTTTCAATAAGAATTCTTGGAAGTCCTTTTTTCATTGAAATTCCACTTTTTACCCTGCAGTGCTACACTCGGTTTTGCTGGGTAAGTAATTCTTGATTTGAATCCTACTTTCTTTGACCTTCAGAATATCATACCTCTTTTAGGGTAGAAACTACTAAATATTGTGTTATCCTGATTGTTTTTCCACAATATTTGAATTGTTTCTTTCTGGCTGTTTGTATTTTCTCCTTGACCTGGGCACTCTGAAATTTGATTACAAGAATCCTAGGAACTGTGCTTTGGGGATTTTTTTCAGGAGGTGATCAGTGTATTCTTTACATTTCTATTTTACTCTGTGGTCCTAGAATATCAGGGCTGTTTTCCTTGATCATTTCTTGAAAGATGAAGTCTGTACTCTTTTTTTTATCATGACCTTCAGGTAGTACAACAATTTTTTTTTTAATTTTATCTAATGGATCCATTTTTCAGGTCAGTTGTTTTTCCATTGAGATACTGCACATTGTCTTCTATTTTTTCATTCATTTTGTTGTGTCTTGTAATTTCTTGATTTCTCATAAAGCCATTAGTTTTCATTTGCTCCATTCTAATTTTTAAGGAATTATTTTCTTCAGTGAGCTTTTGGACCTCTTTTTCCATTTGTCTCATTTTTTTTAAGTCATTCGTCATTTCTTTGGCTTTTTGGAACTCTTTTACCATTTGGGTTGGTCTAATTTTAAAGATGTTATTTCTTTCAGCATTATTTTTTGGATCTCCTTTAGCAAGCTGTTGACTTGTTTTTCAGGATTTTCTTGCATCATTCTCATTTCTCTTCCCAATTTTCCCTCTATTTTTTTTACTTGATTTTCAAATTCCTTTTTGAGCTCTTCCATGGACAATTCATATTTTTATTGGAGGTTTTGGATTCAGGAGCTTTGGTTTTACTGTCTTCTTCTGGTTTTATATTTTGATCTTCCTCATTATCAATGATTTGGAAAATACCTTCATAACAAGAAACTATAGTCTGTTTTTTTTTTCCCTGTTAGTTCATTTCCCCAGCCAATTACTTGACTTTTTAGCACTTAGTTAAGTGGAGGGCTCCATAAACGGTCACCATTTCAGCAATGAGTGCCACCATCTTGGGGCTGGGGCTAGGGCTGGGGCTGGAGTTGGACCATACTCCCCTTTTGACCAGGTAAGAGACCATTCCCACTGACCTTTGAAGCTGTCTTTGACATTTGTGGGTTGAGAAGTCTGGAAACCAACACAGTTTCCAGTGATTCAGTCCCTTGCGGCTTGCTCCAGTCCATGCCAGTATGGCCCATGGTGGACTTCAGTCTAGTCCCAGTCTGATTTGATAGGCCCTTCCTGTCGACCTTCCAGATTGTCTTGGGCTGGAAATTTGCTTTAGTCTGTCATTTTGTGGTTTCTGCTGCTCTTTCCAGGTCTGGCTGTCAGCATAGGAGGCATTCCTTCTTCCTCAAGTTTCCCACCAACTGGAGTAGGGCAAAGGCCACAGAAGACAAAGTCTGTCACATTTGATATCAGGACTAAAGAGAGGAAGGTGCCATTGGCAAGCACAGAAGAGGCCCAGGAAAGTAGATGACAAACAAAAATCCTACAATATGTCTATGTAAGATACACATCTGAAGCAGAGAGAAGTACATGTACTATAGGTAATGGGGCTGAAGAAGAATATATTATGTTTCAGTTGAAACAAAAAACAAAAGAAAGGGTAGCAATCTTGATTTCAGATAAAGCAAAAATAGATCCAATTAAAAGAGATAAGTAGGGAAATTATATTTTGCTTAAATGTATCAAAGACTATGAAATCATATCAATACTAAATATATATGCACCACATTATGGCATCTGAATTCATAAAGGAAACTTTCAGGGAGTTACAGGAAGAAATAAAAGGTAAAAGTATTGGAGTGGGGGAACTCAACTTTCCATTCTCAAAACAAAGTAAATCTAATAAAAATAAACAAGAAAGAAGTTAAAGAAATTAGTATATTTTAGAAAAATTAGATCTGATAGACCAATGGAGATTGGTCTCCATTGAATGGAAATAGAATACAATGGAGATTGGTCTCCATTGAATGGAAATAGAATACAATGTATGTGGCAGTGTATAAAGCAACTACACAAAAAATGACCATGTGTTAGAGCATATGAACCTCACAACAAAATTCAGAAAAAGCAGTAATAGTGTTTCCTTTTCCTACCAAAAAGCAGTAAACACTACATTCAATAAATGGTCATGGAAACATAAATTAAATATAATTGGAAACTAAATAATCCAATCCTAAAGAATAAGTGGGTCAAGCAATAAATCATAGAAAAATCAGGAATTTCATTAATTATAATGAAAATAATGAGACAACACACCAAAATTCATGGGATGTAGTCAAAACAGTTTTGAGGGGAAATTTTATATCTCTAACTGCTTATTTCAATAAAATAGAGAAAGGAATGGTCAATAAATTGGGTATGAAACAAAAAAAAGAACAAACTAAAAATCTCCAATTAAATATCAAACTATAAAAAATCAAAAGAGATTAATAAAATTGAAAGAAAGAAAACTATTGAACTAATAAATAAAATTAGGGATGGTTTTTAAGAAAAAATAATAAAATAAATAAACCATTACTAATTTGATTTAAAAAAAGAAAAATATCTAATTACTTTATCAAAAATGAAAAAAAGTGAAATCACCAACAATAAAGAAGAAATTAAAGCTATTGAGAGCTATTTTGACCAAAGACATTCCAATACATCTGACAACCTAAGTGAAGTATATGAATATTTACAAATATGTATATATAAATTGCTCAGATTAACAAAAGAGGAAAATTGAACACTTAAATAAACCAAGTTAAAAAGAAAGAAATTTAACAAGCCATCAATGAATTCTCTAAGAAAAAAATGGATTGGCGAATGAATTCTATGAAACATTTAAAGAACAATTACTTCCAATACTACATAAACTATTTGAAAAATAAAAGTTGAAGAAAGGATCCTACCAAATTCTTTTTATGGCACAGGTATGGTGTTGATGCTAAACTAGGAAGAGAAAAGAAAAGAAAGAATGTTATTTACTAATCTCCCTTAATAAATATTGATGCAAAAATTTAAATCAAAATTGTAGCTAGGAGATTACAGCAATAATTTGCAAAGATCATACATTATGATCAGGTGAGATTTATACTAGGAATATAGCATTGCTTCAATATTAAAAAAATCAGCATAATTTACCATATCAGTAACAAAAACAATAAAAATCTTACAATTATCTCAATAAATGTAGAAAAAGATTTTGACAATATACACCACTTACTCCTATTTAAGAAACACTAGAAAACATAGCAATCAATGGAACTTTTTTAAGTGATAAATTTTATCTATTTAAAATGATCAGCAAGTTTTATCTATAATTGGAATCAGAAACTTTGCCAATGAGAGATCAAGGGTAAATTTATTTCATGGTGTTCTAGAAATGCTAGGTGCTATAGCAGTAAGAGAAGCAAAAGCAGTCGAAGGAATTATCATAGGCAGAGGAAACAAAATTATCATACTTATTAGGTGATGTGATAACATACTTGGAGAATCCTAGAGAATAAACTAAAAAAACTAGTTGAAATAATTACCAGCCTGGCAAAGTTGCAGGATATAAAATAAACCCATATAAATTAGCAAGATTTCTACATATTACCGCCAAAGTCCAACAGCAAGAGATAAAAAGAGGAATTATATTTAAAATAATTGTAGATAATATAAAATTCTTGAGAGTCTACCTGCCAAGACAAAATAAAGATCTATATGAACACAATTACCAAATAATTTTCACACAAAGTCATATCTAAGAAATTTGAAAAATGTTAATTGCACAGGTATATGTCAAGACAGTATGGAAAAATGATATTTCTGCCTAAATTAATATACTCAGTGTCATACTAATCTAACTATCACAAATAATTTTATAAAGCTAGAAAAAATAATTAAATTCATCTGGAATGAGCAAAAGGTCAAGAATATCAAATGATTCAATGAAAAATGATTGAAGGCAGGTGGCTTAGTCATGTCTAATATCAAATTGTATTAAAAAGCAATAATCATTGAAACAGTCTAATATGGGCAAAGAAATATGATGGTGGGTTAGCAAAATATATTAATTGCATAATAAACAATAATTAATGACCATAGTAATCTGAATGATCAACCCAAAGATCCACACTGTTGGGACAAGGTCTCACTATTTTACAAAAATTGCAGTGAAAATTGGATAGCAATTTGCCAAGAACTAAGAACAGACTAACTTCTCACATCATATCCCAGGATAAGGTCAAAATAGATGCAAGAGCTAGGTATAAAGGATGATACCATAAACAAATTAGGGTAGAAGAATAATTTTCCTGTTAAATATATGGTGAAGGGAAGAATTTATGATCAAACAAGATAGAAAGAATTATAAGATATAAATTGGACAATTTTGATCTTATGAAATTAAAAAGATTTTGGACAAGCAAAATCAGAAACAAAGCAAAAAACTGGGTGGGAGAATTTACAAGAAATTCCTCTGATAAAAGCCTCATTTTTCAAATATATTGAGAACTGTGTCAATTTTATGAGAACACAAGTGATTTCTGTATTGATAAATGTTTAAAGGATAAGAACAATTTTCAGATGAAGAAATAAAAGCAATCTATAGCCATATGAACTTGCTCCAAATCATTGTGGCTTAGAAATATGCAAATTTAAACAATTCCAAGATACCTTCTTGTATCTATTAAATTGGTTAATGTGAAGGGGAAGAAAAATGAGAAATGGTGGAGATGTGGAAAAATTAGGAGAGTATCGCCCTATTGGTAAAGCTGTGAAATGATCTAACCATATTGAAGAGTAATTTGGAACTTTATTCCTCAAAAATCTGTGCATAGCCTTTGATCCAGCAATACCACAACTTGATCTGAATCTGAAAGAAATTTAAAAAAGGGAAAAGGACTTATATGTATATAAATTTTTATAGCAGGTTTTTTTTGTGGTGACAAAGAATTAGAAATTGAGGACATGCCTTTGAATTGAGGAAAGGTTGAACAAGGTTTGGCACATATGATTGTGATGGAATACTATTTTACTATAGAAATTAATGAGCAAAGTGCTCTCAGAAAAACCTAGTAAGGCTTACATGAACTTAAATAAAGTAAAACAGAATCAATAGGGCACTGTACATAATAACAACAATATTGTAAAATGGCTCATTGTAAATGATTAATTATGTTCAGCAATATAAGAATCTAAGATAATTCCACGGGATTCATGATGAAAAATGCTTTCCACTTCCAGAGAAAGAACTGATGGATTCTAAGTACAGATTGAAGCATATTGCCCCTCATCCCCTCTCTTATTTTGTTATGATTTTTCTTTTTCTTTTGGACTATGTTTTGTTTCATAATATGATTAATATGGAAATGTGTTTTGTATGACTGCACATGCATATCAAAATTCCTTGCATTCTCAATGATGAGGGAAGATGGAGGAAAAAAAGAAGATTTAGAGCTCAAATTTTTTTAAATGTTAAAAATATTTACATGTAATTGAAAAAAAATAAAATATTTTTTAAGATTCACTGCAAAGAAAAATACGGACATGCACATTTTCAACCTTAATCTACAATACTAGCATTATCTCCCTCACTTTCTTAAATTTAAAAATCATCAGAACAACAAATCAATCTGACTTTTAGCATTTGTTAGTTTTCAAAATGTAAGTGTTCATACTAAAATTTTAATAGTTTAACAAAAATCTGTGAGCTGATCCAAACTGGTTCCAGTGCCCCTCTGTATTCTTTCCTTTTTTACTTGTCATTATTACTTTCACACCTTTTATCACTCTCATGTTCTATTCTACTCTCTCTTCCCCTGACTCTCTGTTCTATTTCCTTCCTTTTTGCCTTTGCACAAGTTGACCACCATGTCTGGAATGTGCTATTTCTTCCCTTCAGCCTCTCAGAATTCTTGGCTTCCTTCAAGGCTCAACTCGAAGTCCTTCTTGATTCATGTAGTCGTTTAGTTCTCTCTTTCTGTAAATTACTTTATACTCACTCATCCACTTAGTGTTGCATTCTTCCCTTCTGAGAGCAAGCTCTTGTTTTTCATATGCTTCATGGCTAGCAGAGTGCATTTATGTGGGGGGAAATGTGTAAGAAGGAAGACCTGATCTAGGGAATGCTCATTGTGAAAATTCTATTGACTGACATAGAGGAGTAACATATTTACAATTTATACAGCCCTAGAGAGTTGTCTGGAGGCACTTAGATGGTTAAGTTTCTTGTCCATAATATATTTTAGATGTGTCAGAAATAGAACTTAATCCAGACTTTCCTACTATATCTTATATTTAATAAATGATTTTGGATAAATTAATATCTCTAAGTCTCTTCTATTACTGAGTCCTATGATTAGGATCCCTGTAGCAGAAGCAGAGATGAAACTAATATGTTTGTAAATATACTTTACACCAAACCTATTTGCATATGGCTTGCCTGACAAAACATACTATATATGCAAACGCTTCAAATACATATTTATATAATTTGAATATTTTCCTCTGAAAATATAAAATAGCTTTACTTTCAGCAATGAGAATTTATCTGCATTTAAAAAAAGGAATCTTCAAATTCACTGTGAATTTAAATCACTTGAACAGACTACCACTTGAGTTATGCCTTGGAAAGCTCTTTCAGAGGATAAGCCATTCATCTTAGCTATATTTGCCAAAGCAAGCTACTGTTCAAGCTAAGAGTCTTATTTTTAAAGTCATTGTAAAGAAATTGACTATGCCATACCTCTTAGTGAATGTTAGTCAAGAGGTTGCTAGAGAAATAAGAAAACAAACCTGCCTCCCACATCAGTTCCAAGTTGGTACACTGATGTTTTAGAATCACAACTGTTGGTTACAATTTCCCCTCTTTTCCTCTTCTCTATATATTTGGCAATCTCATCTACTCTAGTGTCTTCATTTAATACCTTTTGGCAGTTTACATTCAGATTTACATTCCTGACCACTTCCAGCTGGTTGTCTTCATCTCTATGTTGTCGCTCCTTGGCATAGTCAGAGTAAGTACAAAACTGAAGAAATCATCATGCCTCTAAAATTTGTCTTCTTGCCATCATGCCTTTGGTCTCCTAATCTTGAACCCAAAGAGTTCTCTTTGACCCATTACTCTCCTCAGACCTCACATGTAATTCAAGTTGATTCAGTTAAATCAATATTTATTAAGCACTTGCTATATTAAATGTCAATCAATTTCCAATTCCCATAAATTCTATTCCCTCTGATATTTCTCATATTTCACTACCACTTGCAAGTACTATGTAAAGTTGTAAGTTAGATGTCAACCAATCAATTGCCAGTTCCCGTAGACTCCATTCCCTTTAATATTTTTCCATTCTCTTATAGTATTGGGAACATTCTTTTCAGGCTATCATTAACCATTATTTATCCATTGTCTAATAATATGTTATCTAAATGATCCCTCTCCTATTCTTTTCCCCCCTTAAGTATATCCTTCATACAATTGACAGAAAAATGTTCCAAATATATATATTTGATCTGTTGATCTTTTCAAAAGCTTTCAATAACTCTCTAGTTGTTTGCCATGTAAAATATACAGACCTTGGAATGATATTCAAGAGTACTGATAGTGCATTTTAAATCCATTTTTTTGACTTTAACATATATGAATTTGACATATGTGAACAATTCCAAAAAAACTCTCATTTTCTGATCTTATCCTTCCCTTTGTCAGCTCATGACTTTGCCTAAATCATCCCTGCTTCCCATCTCCATATTTCCATGTGAAATCCATTTCTACCTGAAAAGCTTAGCTAATGCTGATCTTGGAGAATTTACATTATTTTCTCCACCCCAAGTAATTTTTTCTTCCTTCAATTTCTCATATATCTCCCTATCTTCACCTCTCTTGTGTATGTCTATAATGCTATAATTAGTCTTGAAGGTGTGTACTCTTTTTTTATCCTGCCTCCTTCTGTTTCTAGTATGTATAAAATCCCTTTAAGATGGATTTTAGATATTTTTTTTCTTTGCTTGCAAGAGTCTTTTAATACTGCCAGAAAAAATCCTATCCTTGGAAAAGTCAATCTAATATCACAGTAATTATTCAATAATAGGAATGAAGACAGAAAAAAAACCTGATGAAATTAATAAAGAATAAAACATTTTATCTTTTTTTTTTTAATTCTAAATACCTAGCACAGTACATTGCAAATATGAGAGATGCTTGGTTTGGGAAAAAGAACATTTAGATGAACATTTTTTCAAATATTTGAAAGGCTGACATCCAGAAGATTTTTCAAAAATTTTAACAGTTAATTTGGGAGCACAAAAGGTCAGAAACTTTCAGAAAACCAAGGGAAAAACATGTAAAGGAAGAAGATTCAGCAGTATGTGATGTTAAACTACATTATATAGTGAGAACACGGTTGAAGTATAAAATAAACAATTTCAGTTATTTTAAATTACAGTTTTCTTGTGTAAATAATGTAGGTAGGAAAAGAGGGAATGGAGAAAATTGTGTGTTGCGGTGAGACCTTTTATAAACAATCTCTCAGATATGATGTGATTGTGTTGGAATATTGTTGTGGTGTAAGAAATGATGAATTGGTTGATTTAGAAAAACTTGGAGTCATGAAAGAAGATTCTATCCCCCTTCAGAGGAAGAAATGACAAGTGGAAATATACATAGTGTGGTCTTACATATGTGCATGAGTGTATCTGTCTATGGTTATAGATGTCTATATATATTTATGCACACATAAAAATACATGTTTGGATGCATACATCCGTACACATACACACATATTTCCATGTTCAGTTGTAACTTTTTATAGAATTAGCCAAGGAGGGAGGGGAAAAATAAAGTAAAAAGTGAATAGCAGGGCAAAAAAGAAAACCTGTAAGGAAGCAAAGAAACCTTGGGAAGCTTTGAAAACAATGAGTAGAATTTATTATTTAGATTTTCTTGAAATGGAAATTTATTGTTTTATATGAATCCTCTCTTAAGTTCTGCTGTGTACATGGCAATGTTCTTTGTTTTCCTTTTCTCATTTTGCTTTAAATTTAAAATGAATGAAAAACTACAAAAATAGTAATATATTCCTCCCTCAAGATTTTCTTCCAACAAGTGCTATCTCAAACGGAATGGGATACATTGGGAGTTAGTTTCTTGTAATCTGAACTCATAAAGTGGAGATTGGCCAAGAATTTGTCAGGATTGTTTTAGAAGGAATTCTTGCTCAGGTACTTAAGATTTTTATTTAATTTATGAACATTTGAATTAAACTAACTTGGGAGTTAGTTGGGGAAACTGGGGGAGGGGGAGGAAATATATTTTTGTTAGTTAAAAATAAAATAAACAGAAAAAAATATCTAGGTAAGAAAAAAGTCTAGAAATTATAACTTAAGGAGAAATTCTCTAGAGGCTGAAGAATCAATTGGATGATCTAATAATTCATCTTGCCTTTTTTAAAAGTCTAAAATTGATATAAGTAAATATATGCATAAATAATCAGTAAATCGAGTTGATGTTAGGACAGTTGTTGCCTCTTCTATTTCCACACTGTCCAGCAACCATGGTGACACATCTCCCCTTCATTTATAATTAAGAATGAAGCACATGTTAAGAATATGCAATTATTTGATGTCAGATTTATTTTCTCCTGAGTTATTAAATGATTTACCATCTAGATTCACTGTCCATAACTGCTAATTTGGGGCTGGGGAGGAAAATTCAAAACCTCAAATTCATTTACTTAATGGGCATGCCTAATTGAAAAAATGTTCTTTGCACATATCACTAACTTTGCAATCATTTGTTTATTGGAAAGTTGAACATTAAAATGAAATGAATGGCATATTAAATAACACTGCAGTCTGTGGGTATTCTTTGTACTATTAGGTTGTGCATATGAATGAATCAAAAAGGTTCTGATCTTCTGGATATTAATTCAATAGCAAATAATTCTAATCTAGTACGACTATAGAATTAGAGGAGAGGATACTAGAGGAGATATTTAATTATAATGTGTTTATACTTTGTGAACTGACTTAGTTTTAACCCTGACTTTACTCTACTGCCTCCCTCCTAGCTCATCACTCTTCTATTTAGCTTTTCCTATACCTATATCATTCCAGACAATATTATGGTATTAGAGTTACTTATGGACATCTCTTATCCCATGACTAGATGATAAATTCCTTGTGGGTGCAGTACATTTACCATTTTCTGCCCATATTTGGGTCTTCAGTACCTAATGAATTGCGTTTCAAAGAAAACATACTGAACAAATATCTGTGAAATATACCATTTGACATCATAGAGCCAATAGTCTAGAATTATGATTTCTTCAGCCTAAGAAGCTCCCAGTTTGGAAATACCCTATACTTACCAACATGTCTCTATAAGATACAATCTTGAAGAGTTTCCTTGGGCACTGAGAGTTTGTGGGACTTGATTCATGCAAATCTACACAGCTAACTTTGATCAGAAGCAGCATGTGAAATTTGGTTTTCCTATGTCCAAGTGAAAGAAATGATTATTAATAGTCAGTGACTTGAGAAGGATACAGAGTTCTCCCCTTTTTCTAGAAGCTCATTCTCTTGAAGGCCATTGCTGTTAATGAGACTAGATTAACTTTCTTCTTGGACACCACTCAAATGGGGTAGACATTTTGTATTCTCAGGCTTATAAAGGGCGTAAATTCGTTGAAGAGTTTGCCCAAAGCTGGTGGTGGTCTGAGTACAAAGATAGTCTCTCTGTCCAACGATAAGATGATATCACTCTAAGTCCTCATTGCAATATTCTTGTTCATTAATTGTCAACCAATCAGAATTAATTGCCACTTCTCTTCAAAAAGAACAAGCAAGTCCTGAGCTCATGTCTGTGATAATCTTTGATCTAAGAAAGATGGCCAAATGACCATCATTTTTTATAAATAAACATGTTGGTCTTAATGGTAAAATGATTAAATTAACCAGGACTATGTCTCTTGAAGCTTTTAAATTGCCACACAAGGCTGTCCCTTTATGTCCTATGCCAAAATGTCTATTCCAGGGAAAGTAGAAGGTGGGATTGGAGGGGGGTGGGGTTGAGGCACAAATACTATCCTGGGAATCTATGTTCAAACTAAAGAAATAAATAATAACAAAAATCAGCCCTTTAGTTTCCCTCGCAATTTTTTGTTACTTTGAATCAGAAGTGAGAGAATGGTAAAATTATTTTTCCTGGTTTCTGCCTCTCATAATGCGTTAAAGGCAACATTTGTCATCATCCTTTAAAATACTAGTAGCTTTGCATTTTTGTAAGGGATGGATTTCCAGCATTTTAAGGGCACTTGGGTATCTTCTACATCTACAGTCTTGATATGTAGAAAGAAGAAATAATAGTATGTCAAATCATTTTGCCTTACAAAGCAACAAAAATGGAAATAGAAACATGAAATTTTCCATCAGGGTACCCAGTTCCAACTTTTAGACCATGATATAAGACTTTTACTTTCTATTTCTTAGTTAATGGATTACAGATGTAGAAATATATTGCAAAATCAAATTTTTTTGCAATTTATTTTTTATTCGGATTTTTAAAGTTTGTGATGAAAACAGGCATTGCTAATTCTGACTTTTCAGCTGTCTCTAGGCTATATGTTGTTAATGTTTACAAAATCTATCTCTCTACTCTCTTGTAAAATGCAAACTGACCCACGAAATACAAACTTCCATTCATTTCTCAAGTGCTGTAATTTATTATCAAAGATTGAGCACTAATTTGTCTTTAAACAAGTTTTTTAAACAGATGGATGTAAGATCTTTGGAATCTAATCTTTAACTCATATTAGTCACATAATAAACTTTGTGCCTACACCTGCATCTGCTTCCCTGAGTAACCATTCCATTATGTTCCAGGCACCCTCTCTTGTCCGCTACGTTTCCATAAGCATTACCTTGCACGAGCCAAGGCATTTTTCATGTTCTACACCTCTTTCCAGCCAGTGATTTTGAATGTCTAGTTGTCATTTCTTTAATCTTATTCCTAGTTCCCCAGCAGTTGCTCCTTTATTTCCATCCCCCTAAATCCATTCTGACCATATTCCCTTCTTAAATCTCACCTCTTTTCCACCGTGCTGCCTGGAATGACTCTTCTTTAGGGTAAAAAAAGCTTTCATTTTAAATCTTTTCATTTCTTACCCTTTCCATTGTCTGGCACTTACTGAGACCTCTCTCCCTCTTGATGATACAGCCTCCTTGACCATCCTTCCCAGCACTGGTTCCACTTTCATTCATGCTCCTAACTCACTTATTATGGTAGGCAATTCGGAATTCTTCTTGGTCTCTTTGTCATTACCTGGGTCTCCCTTTACCACCATCAGTAAGTAACTTCTCCTTTGAGGTCTATCCAATCCCTGTTTATCAAATCATTCAAGATTCTGGTAGCTGTTGTCTACATACCTCTAGGATACTCTCCTTCCTTTCTCAATGAATTTAGTTCCTGGATCACAACCTTTCTCTCATCCCTCACTCCTGTCTTACTATTAGGGAACCGGAACATACATATTGATACACCCCCAACACTCTAACCTCCCCATTCTTTAATTAACTAATTTGCTGTGATCTATGCCACCTCACCTCAGTGCACAGAAATGACCTTGCTACCACTCATAAGTACTCCAATTAGATGTTTAAGGAAATCTGAATTTCCTTTATTTTATCATGGTCTGTTTTCATTCCATGTTTTCTTTTTCCTTGAAATACCAAACCCTGTTCTTTTTTATCATTATACCCTTGAATCCCTTAACTTTAGTTTTTTTCCCTGGGCATCACTCTTCCATGACCTACACTCTCTTTCCTTCCAATCTTAACTTCTTGGGGAATCTCTCTTATCTTAGTAAAGATCTTCCCATGCTTCACCTCAACCATGATTACTACAAATATCCACTCCTTTTGTTCCTATACAAATGCTTCTAAGTTAATACAGGGAAAATCTTATACCATGTTAATTGCATCCTCTGCAAATTTAGGTTTACATAATCTGAACTAAAGCCCCATGGCAGAAAGGTAATCGATCCTTTTACACCCTAATCAATTCACTATTCCATCTATTATATCAGCTTTTCTAAACTTTTTCATGACTTCCCAAACCTCCCCAGGGTTCTTTCTGCTGAAACTCTCTGCCTAGTAGCTCATTTCATATTTTTCTAGAGGAAAAATGAGGCCATTTGTTGAGAACTTCCTTTTTCCCCTTTCTCCTCACCTCATATCGCACAGGTGCATTCTGCCACAATTTCTTTCAATTCTGTATCACAAGAAGACATGGACCTTCTCCTTGCCACTCCACCTACATAAGTGATCCTATTCCATCTAGTCTTCTCCCTCCAACAGATTTCCCCTTCTATCACTCTCACTCTCTCACTTATCTTTAATCTTTCACTCTCCATTGACTACTTTTCTAGTGCCTAGATACATAGTTTTATCTCTCCCATCCTTAAAAAATCCCTCTTTAGATACATCCACCCTTAATAGCTAGTTTCTCCTCATTCTAGTCCAACCTCAATCAACTGTCAAAGTGAAATTCCTAAATCACTAATCTGGTCATGATATCCTTTCCC